>JAQNBH010000016.1:25763568-25791068 GCA_028752905.1 Cladorhizidae sp. MBARI D1340-BT2
TCTCTGGTGTACGATATATCTAGAGAGGTAAGAGTTAAGTCTAGCTATGGTGTACATGTTCTGTATAGAGAGGTAAGGGTTAAGTCTAGCTATGTTGTACATGTGTACATCCTGTATACATAGGAGTTAAGAGTTAAGTTTGGCACCAGTGTGCATGTGTTCATCCTATATATCTAGGAGGTAAGAGTTAAGTTTGGCACCAGTGTGCATGTGTTCATCCTGTATATCTAGGAGGTAAGAGTTAAGTTTGGCACCAGTGTGCATGTATTCATCCTGTATATCTAGGAGGTAAGAGTTAAGTTTGGCACCAGTGTGCATGTGTTCATCATACATATATGAAACAAACAAGCACAAAAGACAGAAGATAGAAACTAGAACAAGAATGACTTTCTAAGGATTGTACTTGTGAAAAAAGGAAATGGGTGTAGCCATGCAGACAACCAGCATGATACTCCTTTACCATTTTGTTACTGGTTTTAAAAGGTAAAGAAAATGTAAGATGCTGGAGATCTATAGCTAGGAACTAGCTCTAGCTAACACAAGTTATAGTTTATTGTTATTATTGCTTTACAGAACAATGAGGTGTGTGTGACTATAATAAGTATATATGATAGATTCTTAAGGTGTACTGGCATTAAACTTGCAGCCATGTTAAATCATGAGTAGATATATAGCAGACAGTCGAAATCAACTAAAGGAGAGAGGAGGAGTGAAGAAAGTTGGGCACATTGGAACACTTGAGACAAGGGCAGAGGAAGTGAAAGCTATGGGGGTTATTAGAAATGAAGTGAGTGATGAAGTGAGACCACGAGAACCTCTTTAATTGCTTGGAGGTTATATATATGTGTAGGTCAAACTCTATTGGAGCAAGAGCATTCCATAGATGAGGAAGCTGCTGGAAATAAAATAAAAATGACCCATTGTCTTGATTTTTGATATTCTGTGTTTAAGTCTGCTCTAGGGGGCCTGCTATAGGGGGGCCTTCGATTACAATTACATAATTTCTGATGTTGAAGCTAACGGTAACTGAATATCATGTTGATTAAAATTTTTTATATAATAAATATTGAAGATCATCATTAAAGATCATCATTAAAGGGAGTAACCCAAGAGTTTCCAGCTGAATTTTTTAGTCTGAGAGGATTAACTTTGTTGCTCTTCTTGGAATCTGTTCCGACATAAAAATATTTTTGGTGCGCCACACTTGAGAGCAGTGCATAACATGGAGCATGTGAGAGAGAGATATGTACAAGATTCTTCTGGCCTTGATTAAGCCAGGGTTATAGCTAGGGGCATTATTACCCGACACACAAACAGCCCAGGCATTATCCTGTGGCTCGTACATCCTACAGTATATATACATTATTTAAAGGACTTGTCACAAACAAGGCAAGCTTCTCGCTAATTCAATTGGCTTATCTTCATCAATCACTATTTCCTATGACCTTCTCAATAATTTCACTCTCTCGACTTTTCGACTAGATGCTCTAGCCTTCATCAGGAATTATTGAAATTTCGGTATGTCCACCTGAGAGTTCGTTGAAACACTATTTCCTAGCTATACTGTTGATGGTACAGTTGACCATGTACTAGATTCTAGCATTCTGATTGGTCCGACGCTGTGTTGCTTACGCTGGAATTCTAATCGAGCCTGTGCTTGCATTCTATTCCATTTTCTTGTTCTGACTGGTTCACAACATGACGGAATGGAAGGACGGAATGGCACGTACCGCAATGCTCCCCTCGGCCACCGTAATGCTGTGAATCAACATTAACCCTCTCATTGCTCCGCTCACCCACTGTCATCTGTGAACCAACATTAACCTTCTCATTGCTCCCCTCGGCCGCCACCATCTGTGAATCAGTCTTTACACTGCCAATCAACAGGAGATGCCTTGTGGGTACAAGGTGCCAGACACCATGGCAGCTGTCTATGTGTATATGTGTGTACAGTAAATATGACAATGCCCGTGGCTATATTGATGCCGCTAATTGCTAAGTGAATGTACTCGTCCATACATGTAGGTGCGAAATTTGGAACTTTTGAAACTACGATTTGGAGAAGAAAATCTTCACTATTGTGAAGTGATGATAAAAGATATTGTCGATTCCAAACGCATCAATTCACACGTCATGGCTGAGTTCAAGAAGGAGGAGGATACCTTGGAGGTGTGTATGAATGAGCAGTGAGCTTAGCTATGTACGTGAGACTGAAATAGCAATCTCTGAACATTGGACAGCAAGGTTGAATAGTCTCACTTGTGCTGTTGGAATGTTGTAATGTAATTAAAGGGCATTCATGTCCCACTGTAATCAACATGCTCACCCTTGTATGGAAGCGCTCTCTCTCTCTGTCTCTGTGAGTGTGTGTGTGGGTGAGTGTGTGTGTGGTGGGTGGGTGGGTGTTGGGAATTCTCTTGTTTTCATTCCATATATAAATAATATAATATGGTATATGTATGCACATAACTATAGTTGTCTGTATGTATTTACATGTAATATTATTGCAATGAGCAGGAGGAGGAGGAGTGTATGCAGCTGAATGCCTTAATCTTGTCCTATAACTTTTGGCCAGTTTTCAGAGAAGACAACCTCAAGCTACCAGACTTCTTGTTACGGTACAGTCTATGTTGTTCTTTTGGTTTCTCTACAGCCTCTACATTAGCAATGATTATTATTTGCTATAATAAGAGAGGCACTAGAATTGTACCCAATAATACCTTAACAAGCATTCAAGGGAGTATATGATGCCGTGTAAAAGTTAATGAGAGCTATATCAAAAATGTTGCCAACCTTTACTACATGTACATGTACATGTTACTATAGAAAGAAGAAATTCTGTGAGTTTGTCTGTTCACATGCTACTCAAGGTCACCTGTTCAATCCAATGTGCAATCTTTCTCCCCCCCCCCCCCCCCCCCCCCCCCTTTTTTGTTTTCCATTCGCTTGGTACTCGTCCTATCCTGGGTGCAATAATTCACAGAGTTCCCAGTCCTATCCTGAGTGCAATCATTCACAGAGTTCCCAGTCCTATCTTGGGTGCAATCATTCACAGAGTTCCCAGTCCTATCCTGGGTGCAATCATTCACAGAGTTCCCAGTCTTATCCTGGGTGCAATCATTCACAGAGTTCCCAGTCCTATCCTGGGTGCAATCATTCACAGAGTTTCCAGTCCTACCCTGGGTGCAATCATTCACAGAGTTCCCAGTCCTATCCTGGGTGCAATCATTCACAGAGTTCCCAGTCTTATCCTGGGTGCAATCATTCACAGAGTTCCCAGTCCTATCCTGGGTACAATCATTCACAGAGTTTCCAGTCCTACCCTGGGTGCAATCATTCACAGAGTTCCCAGTCCTATCCTGGGTGCAATCATTCACAAAGGAATTTCCCAGTCCCATCCTGGGTGCAATCATTCACAAAGGAATTTCCCAGTCCCATCCTGGATGCAATCATCCTCAATTCTTTTTCTCTACCAACATCAGGCAATTCTGTGGGATGACTTCAACCAAAAAAATATTAAAATAAGTAGTAGCCTTAACGAATAGTTACATCTGTCTGCTTATTCTCTGTACTACATGTATGTGTGATTAAAGGCCACTGGATGCCACACCAGCTTGAAAGACTCCCAAAATAGAAGTATAAGGGAGAAATTCTATTGCTCGCTTTGGTTCTCAAACTAGTTCGAGCTTGAATGGTATTGTTCACTCCCCTCCTTTCCCCCTTCTTTTTCTTTTATCCCTCTTCTTCCCTGCTCCCATGTTACTCATGGTCCCTTGTTCAATTCTGGGTGGAATCATTTACTTAATTATTTTATTATTATTTTTTTTACCTACCAATATCGAGATATTCTGTAGGATAACTTTGCCCCACCTCCCCCCAAAAAGAAAGAAAAAATCAGTGCTCATAATGGATAACCATGTCTCTATGTACAGGCAAAGTATGTCTCTATGTACAGGCAGAGTATGTCTCTATGTACAGGCAGAGTATGTCTCTATGTACAGGCAGAGTATGTCTCTATGTACAGGCAGAGTATGTCTCTATGTACAGGCAGAATATGTCTCTACATACAGGTAGAGTATGTCTCTACGTACAGGCAGAGTATGTCTCTATGTACAGGCAGAGTATGTCTCTATGTACAGGCAGAGTATGTCTCTATGTATAGGCAGAGTATGTCTCTATGTACAGGCAGAGTATGTCTCTGTACAGGCAGAGTATGTCTCTATGTATAGGCAGAGTATGTTACAATGCGGGAAATTACAACCAGAATTTGTTTTGACAATTTGTCCAAGCACAATTGATGCACTTGATCTGCTTTAAAAAAAATTACAACTTTCATTACACTCAAATCATCAAGTAATGAGTGAGCGCAAACACAATAAAACTCCACAATGTACAATGCATTGAGTCGATCTTCCTGTATCCAGTCATCCCTGCATTCAGAACCAGCAGGTCCTTGTGAGGTAACTCAGGTAGTATCATGTAAGTCTATGACTGTTCCATTCCAAGCTAGCATTGGCTTTAAAAGAAGTTTGGTCTCAGTAGGTGTATTTGGATGCAGTATGTGTATGCTCTCTCTCTCTTGGCATCTTACTGTGTTTAACAGTGAGGTATATGCACAGCCTGAGGCATTACTGCCCATCTCTGGATAGTCCTGGGTTATCAGAGTTACCATGCCATCCTGACATCCCCGGATAGTCCTGGGTTATCAGAGTTACTATGACGTCCCCGGATATTCCTATGTTATCAGAGTTACTATGACATCCCCGGATAGTCCTGGGTTATCAGTGTTACTATGACGTCCCTGGATATTCCTGGGTTATCAGAGTTACTATGTCATCCCCGGATAGTCCTGGTTTATCAGAGTTACTATGACATCCCCGGATAGTCCTGGGTTTCAGAGTTACTATGACGTACCCAGATATTCCTGGTTTATCCGAGTTACTATGATATTCCTGAATATTCCTGGGTTATCAGAGTTACTATGACATCCCCGGATATTCCTGGTTTATCAGAGTTACTATGACGCCCCGTATATTCCTGGTTTATCAGAGTTACTATGACGTCCCGGATATTCCTGGTTTATCAGAGTTACTATGACATCCCCGGACACTCCTGGGTTATCACACTATGACATCCCAGGATAGTCCTTGACTATCAGAGTTACTCTAACATGCTAGGATAGTGCACAGGCTATAGAAGTTACTATGGCATATTGGTACATGTTTAGGTGATTGTATTGTTCATTGCAATGCTGGACCTGTATCGATATTGAAAGCAAGAGTTTAGCACCCATGAGCACTTGTAGCACATAGAGTACAGTAACAATTTTTATTGCTGTGGGTTATTAAGTGTGAGCTCACCATTTGCAGGTTGTGTTTGTAATTGTCCAAGTGTTATATACTACATGTACATGTACTCTGCTCTCTTTTTTATTTTCTTACAGAAAACTGGAGAGATATACCAGTTATTTTAAAAGTCTAAAGGGCTTGCGTACACTGGAATGGAAGGCACACTTGGGACTTGTGCAGGTGAGTGGAATCTTCGACATATTTTCTATACTGAGATGGTTTTACTACCAGAGCAAAGTATTTAGTAATAACACTGCACACTCATTGCAGGTGCTAGGTGCACATCATCTCTATCTGTTTGTTTTTAAATCAAAGACAATGATGAGTGTGCTTGTAATGGTATGTACTAGGTACCCATGGGCAGCTTTTCATATGGGGGGGGGGGGGGAGGTGCGTGTGAACCCTGGGTCTTAGTTTGTTAACTTTAGCATTACAATCAAAAATAGTACAGTAGCTAAAGCATCTTCTCTTCTTTGAAAATGTCAAGTATTTCGTTAAAGTTAATTACATGTACTTTCAAAGTCTGGACCCTCAATAGAAGTTGTTGCCAGATTTCATCTGACAATCAATTATCATCTGGCTAAATAATCTAGTAGCTGTTCCATGCTGTCAGGGACATCACCTGACACCACCATCCCTGACTGATCAAGATACCCTAACCACAATAGAATGGGTAAATACAAGCCACAGAACTTACCAGCAACCACAAGCAAGGACATAGGAATTGATTACTAAGAGAATAACTAATAGAAGATTCTACAAGATTCTACAGGCAGGGTTGTATACAGAAATTTTGCCAAGGGGGGGCGAACTTGAGATATGGAAAAATAAAATAAGGGGGGGCGGAGAGCCTGGATGGTGCGGAAAGGGGACGTGCACCCTGGGCTTCCGCGTGGAGTACGAAAGTGTTTTACCCACAGGTCTTTTTGCAGTACTAACTGTATATATAGCTGCTACTTATGATGGCATGCACTTTTTCTAAAATCTTTAGTACAACATTCCATCTTAAATATTTGCTGAAGTTGCATGCTACGGCAATCAGCATAATTATATAGATTAGATATAGTCACTTGTCACTCGTATAATGGAGGTGGGCTTTTGTGAAATCGAATTATGTTGCATTCCATGCATTTTCTTACAAAATCATGGACAACAGGTTTCATACACAATTTTTCTCTAGTTCTCTAGGGGGGGGGGGGGGGGTGGAAATGGTTGGTCACTTGGTGCCCTAATTTTTGTTAATATTTTCTTAACATGTTCATAAGTCGTAAAAGGGGGGTCTGGGGGGAAGATCCACCCATATTTTTTTTTGCTTTTACAATGTCTGAGGATAGCTATTTTGACTGACTACCAATGGCATTATGCTATACCGAACTATGGCTAGACTGTATATATTTCTCATGATATTGTAGCTGCTTGGAAAAAGGAGAGCATGTGTCATGACACGATGACATCACACACCACCACGTGCTCTCCTTTGTAGGTTTGTCACTTCTTTTGTTTCTCCTTCTTTCCCACTCCCTCTCTCTCAGTATTTTTAACTCAGTCCATTATGTCATGGTCTTCAAGTCTAATCTTAGACATGATGTCATCACACGCCACCACGTGTTCTCCTTTGTAGGTTTGTCACTTCTTCAGTTTCCTCCTTCTTTCCCACTCTCTCTCAGTATTTTTAACTCAGTCCATTATGTCATGGTCTTAAAGTCATCACACACCACCACGTGTTCTCCTTTGTAGGTTTGTCACTTCTTCAGTTCCCTCCTTCTTTCCCACTCTCTCTCAGTATTTTTAACTCAGTCCATTATGTCATGGTCTTAAAGTCTCTATAAAAGAAACCTTACTAGCTGATTTCTCTTCATATTAATATGGATATTCGCTCATACTTTGCAAGTACTTCTCAAGCCTCTTCTCATGCTAATAGCAGCGATAGCGAAGATAGCAGAACAGATAGCTCTGAGCATGTCGAGGCATCTAGTCCTAGCCTTAGTCCTCCACCTTCAAGGAAAAGCAAGCAAAACAAACACCGCTCTTCTGTATCCACGAAGAGAAAATACTCTAAGAGCTGGGAGAAAGATTTCAGTTGGCTCTATTATGACGAGGATAGCGATGGTGCCTTTTGCAAAGTTTGCAAGCAATCTGGTCTGCAGCGTACTGGAGGAGTGTGGGTCACACAACCTTGCAGAAATTGGAAGAAAGCTGTTGAAAAAATGAAAGCTCATGCGAGAAGTGACTTCCATATCCATGCAACTCAAGCTCTTTTTGCAGCTAAAGGAGCAGCCAAAGGTGGAACAGTTGTACAGCAACTCCAGAATGTTTTAGCTCGCAAAAGAGCTCAGAACAGAGCTGCAGTGAAGTGCCTGATCCTACTCACTCATTTTCTTACGAAAGAACAAGTTGCACATTCGACAAAATTTGAGAAGCTGGTTGACGTGGTGGTTCGATGTGGCAGCCAACATTTGAAGCAATTCTTAGAAACTGCACCAAGAAATGCTGTGTACACATCAAGAGTGGCTGTGGTTGAATTCATCGAATCATTGGGGACATGGGTGGAGGAGTCGATTCTGAAGCGACTTCAAAAGGCACCTATGTACAGCCTCATGGCAGATGAGTGCACAGATGTCACCAACGTAGAAGAATTGTCTGTGTTTTGCCGCTGGGAGGAAGATGGTGTACCAGTAGAGTGCTTTCTGGAGCTTATTCCATTGAAGAAGGCTGATGCAGAGACCATCTATTCTAATCTCATCGATTGTTTAAAGAAGAAAGGTCTACAAGTCGGAAGAATAGTTGGATTGGGATTTGATGGAGCTGCAACTTTTTCTGGACGAAAGACCGGGGTTCTGGCACGTATCAAGAAACATACTCCTCACGCTCTGTTTATACACTGCCACTGTCACTTACTGCAGTTGGCTTGTGTGCAAGCTGCCAATAAAACTCCTGGAATTGCTCATGTTTACAGAACATTGACTACTCTTTGGAAGCATTTTCGCAATTCCCCCAAGCGAGCAGAGTGTCTGAAGGAGGTACAGCACGTTCTTGAACTTCCAGAAATGAAAGTGATCAAGCCATCTGACACAAGCTGGCTGGCACATGAAAGGTGTGTCAAAGCTGTCAAAGCAAGTTATTCTGCAATTGTAATCACCATTGGGAACATCTACGAGACGTCCCACGAGCCAGAAGCTCTTGGAATCCATGGTGCCCTCTGCAAATTGTCTACGATTGCAGCTATATATCTGCTTGATTTCACTCTACCACAAGTAGCCAAGCTCAGCAAAGCACTTCAGGCAGAGCAGCTTGACCTCTCGTTGATATCATTCCTTGTTGATGCTACTGTTAAATCCTTGGATGATCAGTTTTGCCTGGAGCGAACTGGGTGTTGGAGCTTCTTGAAAACGTTGAAGACTTGAAGTCATCTACAAAGGTGTCTATTGACGCTGATAAAATACTTTCGTTCCAGAATGTTGTTGGTAAGCCTTTTGTTGCTGATTTAAAGGCCAACATAACAAGCCGATTTTCTTCATCCAACGCTGTTGTATCAGCATTGTCTATATTCGATCCACGGAAAGTTCCAAAACCAGATTCAGTATCTTTTCCCACTTATGGAGACACGTCTGTTGAGAAACTGATTGCTCACTACGGAGAAGGTAGAGATGCAGAAACATTGGATGGAGAAGAAACAGTGAAGACAGCCATGATTTCCACTGAAATACTTACAGAGTGGAAAACATTCCGCCAGCTGTTAGTCAAGCAACCACGGGATACTACTGCATCACAGCTGAAAGAACTTGTTTCAAACGACATGCTCAAGGCCATGTTTCCCAATTTGCACAAGATTGCCTCCATCTGCTTATCGATTCCAGTTTCTACTGCTTCTGTGGAGAGAAGCTTCTCACAGATGAAGATGATCAAGACTCGTTTGCGTAATTCTCTAAGTGACTGCAGCCTTTCTCACCTTATGAGGATTGCTATAGAGGCACCAGAAGTACTCTCTGAGAGCGACCTTGAAGAGATTGTGGACGTATGGCAGAGAAAACCAAGAAGAACCTCAGTTTGACATTCCTATCATTTGAACCTGATATCATAAGCTTATTACACCTTTCTTGTATTACACCTTTCTTGACATTATTAAAAAAAAAATCTCTAATTTCAAGGGGGGGGGGCGAGAATGATACAAGGGGGGGCGAATGCCCCCCCCCGCCCCCCCCTAAATACACCCCTGTACAGGGATTTGATTGGACAAGGGAACTGTGATTAAGAAAGTGTATATAAGGAGGAAGAGGGAGAGACTAAGCTAGACTGTAGTTGTGACTCTATTTTATTGTATTTGAAGATACAAGGAGTTGTTCCATTCACACTCTTGAGAAAGGAGTGAAGTTGGTTTTGGTCTTGCCAAGGCTGGTAAACGAGAGGGTTCACAACAAGGGTTAGGCATCACAGGAAAGCTGATAGTCTGAGTAACCTCATAGTAGGTACGAGGAGACTAGGTTCCTTTATTGGGAAGGATAAGGGTTTTCCTGACAAGTGCCAGTAAGAATTGAGCCAGAATATAAACTTGAGTGAAAATTTCACTGCAGGCATTTGATAAAATCACAGCTCTCAAATACCTCTTGAAAAGAAGGAACTTAAAAAAAAGCATTAGTACTTCTTTCACTTTTTGTATGCCCTACAGAACACAGGCACTCTGGGATGAGCTGATCAGCTTCAAGAAGAAGAGAAGACTTGAATTTGCTTCCCTTATAAACAACTTCAATAACCTCTTTGCCATAAAAATTAGCCAGACGTCTCATTTCCTTGTTTCCAAAGCTGAATCACTTGCATCCGGAAGCTGAGCAGGATTGGAAATAGATGCTGCCATTAATAATCTTACTCCCACTTCTACAGATCAATTTTCAATATTTTTTACGAAAATATCAATGTAAGGAATAGCAACTTGATCTCAAACCCTTTTTAGGTTACAGGGTTGAGTGATTCCTGCAGTTGAACCAACCGTGATATCATGTTCATCTTGCAAAGAGAATATAAAATCATCCACTTCTGAAGACCAGCTTGCATCATTATCTTTCAAAAACTTTATCTGATACATGTAGCAGTCGGGATTTGCTATGAGATTCAAGTTTCCCGTTTCCCCAAGAAATATAACTGCAGCTATTCCTCCAAAATATGACAGAATATTAAAGGCTAGCATCTCCAGATGTTTCATAGAGATCTTGGAGAGAAATTGAAGCAGGTACAAAGTTGCTTAATCTCCATAAATTGAAGATTGTAAGGAAAAGCTGGAAATTCCTTACAATCTTCAATTTATGGAGATTAAGCAACTTTGTACCTGCTTCAATTTCTCTACCTTCTTTGGAGAATAGAATAATAATTTCCATAAGTTGACCATTATCCCAAACAAACTCTGGATCCATGGAATACTCTCAGCAGCTTGAATGCTTGCTAACTGAAGATGATGGCAAGAGCAGTGGATATACCATGCAAGGCCAGAGAGTGTGCATATTCTATTTTGCACCCTCCCCCCCCCAAAAGGGGGGATGTCCCATCACAACCCTGACCTATTAGCTTTCTGTATTCCAATTCCGTAGATTCAAGGAAAGCGGAGATTTCAGCAGCCACTGACTCAGCTGTTGTAATGTGAACAAAAGTCACGAAATGTTCTTTACCATACCCATCATCTACCCACTGAAGCATAGTGAGAGCTCTTCCTGTGTGAAAACATCTTCATATTAAAAAAAAAACGAACTGAATTTCAAGTCCTCTTCTAGCTTTACATGAATCTAATTACTGATAGCTTCTATCATGGGTATTTAATTAAAAGGTCTCTCTGAGTGTCGCTTCAGAGGGTTTCTTCATTTTCTATTTGTAAATCTGCCAAGTCCTGGAAGCAAGTTGATGTAGCTTTGTAGATAGTAAGTTGATCGTAACAATTTAAGAAGAACAGAACGATTACATTGTTCCATTAGCTTTGCTGAAGCTGCTATGTGAATTTCAAGAACACTTCCACTATCCTGTGCTTGCTCAGCTGCAGCTGCTCTATTTTGTGCCATTTGGATTCCTTGTGCAATTTTAATAACTCAGTTGATGATTCCAATCAGTAACACCACGAGTAGTCCTAGCTCCTTAAGCCGTTGCAGGAGGCTCGCCATATATCTGGCATATGCTACCAAACATGCCAGTCTCTACAACCAACCCACGAATGTGTTTTCTCCCATTCCTTTCTGTAACTAACACGATTCTGATGTAGTTGACCTTACTCTTGGCTGGTGTTGAGCTATATTTGGGAGCTCGAGTAATGAGCTGGCTGTTCAATTCAGACTCCTGATGAAGACTCCTCCTCATAACAACTCCAGGGAATGCTTCCTTGGAATGCTTTGTGATTTTACTTTTCTCTTTTTAACTGGTAGCTGTCAGGACCATGTGCTTTTCAGCAGGTGCCTACAGAGCATGCTCTTAGAGGTGAAGTGCTGTGCGGTCATTCTAAAAATAACAACAGTGCTTTTTGCACCTTTCAGCAGCTTTGTTGTAGTTTTTACACATTTTGAATGTGAATTTTAAAGAAGAAGAGTAGCCCCCCTCCCATCCCCTCCTCCCATCCTCCAACAGATATCCTGAATTGGGCAATAAACACTTGCATCAGTTGAACAGAGCAAGCGCGGTGCATATTTGGCTCAGTGGTGGGCGTTTGGCAAGTTGGAAGTGATTTAGGAAATCCAGCTAATGACACCTCATAATAGAGATGGGTGCAAACTGTTTGAGGGGTTGAGCAAGTCTAAATAATGGCTGACAAGAGCAAATGCTCTCATAAATGAATAATGCTGTTTCTGATGGCCTTTCTGCAGAGGAATGCACAGGTACTTGAATATGTTTTTCTAGGACTACTGTGAATCCCTTCATTCTTGCATTCACGATAGATTCTTACTTTAAAGCTAAGAAATAGCTGGTAACTTTTGTTTTGCTAACTTTAATGGAGCTGGTTCATATTTGTACCAAATGCAGTTTATTGTATTATATATATATTACATTCTAATATTGGAAGAGATTTTCCTGAGATGAGTTGAGGGCCACCATCTCTACCATGATTTGCGACCATGCACTTCCTTTCAAGCTAAATTTCTATACTCTTAGTGGTTGGTCCAGATAGGTCGCATTCATTAATTGCTGCATAAGGTGATTGGTGCTTGCCTGGCGGTGGGCACTTGGAACATAGAGCACAGGAGAGAATTGGCAAACATCGTAAGAATCTTTTAACTCGCACATATTAGTTACGGTCATATCTAGGTGCCACGTTTGGAGCTAATATCCCTGTAGGAAGCACAGTATGGTGCACACCTCCTCCCAAATACATCCTTGCTTTAGATGATATTCTAGTTATGGTTTATTTGAGACAGCACATCCACTCTGACGTAGCAGTACTGACTTGGTAAGGGGGTGCTAGAGAGCATTATTTGGGCCTCTATTGTAGACTTGTATCTAACTGTATTCAGTTCAAAACATGCTCAGTAGTAGTCAAGTTAGTCTTTTTCATACTGTTGGTTTCCGTGTGAACTTCCACAAAAGTTGTTGCTTGAACATTGTAGAAAACATACCAACACCAAAATTATGTAAATAAATAAATAAATGTCAGTCGAGAGCTACTCCAGTGGAGTTGTCCATAGGTTGAGTCAATGTCGAGAGCTACTCCAGTGGAGTAGTCCATAGGTTGAGTCAATGTCGTGAGCTACATACTCCAGTGGAGTAGTCCATAGGTTGAGTCAATGTTGAGAGCTACTCCAGTGAAGCAGTCCATAGGTTGAGTCAATGTCGAGAGCTACTCCAGTGGATCAGTCCATAGGTTGAGTCAATGTCGAGAGCTACTCCAGTGGAGCAGTCCATAGGTTGAGTCAATGTCGTGAGCTACTCCAGTGGAGTAGTCCATAGGTTGAGTCAATGTATGAGCTACATACTCCAGTGGAGTAGTACATCAGCTGAGTCAATGTCGAGAGCTACTGTACTTTGATGGAGCAGTCCATAGGTTGAGTCAATGTCGTGAGCTACTCCAGTGGAGTAGTCCATAGGTTGAGTCAATGTTGTGAGCTACATACTCCAGTGGAGTAGTACATCAGCTGAGTCAATGTCGAGAGCTACTCCAGTGGAGCAGTCCATAGGTTGAGTCAATGTCGAGAGCTACTCTGGTGGAGCAGTCCATAGGTTGAATCAATGTCGAGAGCTCCAGTGGAGTAGTACATCAGCTGAGTCAATGTCGAGAGCTACTCCAGTGGAGAAGTACATCAGTTGTTGCTTTACTGAGACTTGGTCCAGTCCACAGCAGTCACAATGACTGAGTGTTTGGTCAGCTGTGTATGGCCATGTCCAGCTCTACTCTGACAGTCAGGCTTTCCGTCAGCTGTGTTGCTGTCTACAGCAGTGTTAATCGAGCCTTAGTTGCTGTGCTGGGAACTACTCTGTCAAGTGCCAGTACCCCAGCCAAAATTTAGTTCTCCTTTGACTGGACTGCAGCAAAGTATCCAAGAATTAATAACTAATAAACAAACAAACAAAAACTGTAAATAAAACACACACAATAAAACCTCCCTTTTCCAAGTCCCCATCCAACCCTTCCCCCACCTCCATTGTCATCCATTTGTTTGTATGATGGTGTAAAAGTTGCTATGCCAAAAAAGTAAGAACATTCTTAATTTGCTGTGTGCTGTTCATATAAGTGAAGTTAATGGGTGGAATTACTGCTGCTCCAACTTACATTCAATATTCATCTACTCCTCTCACAGGTGGAACTGGAACTTGCTGATCGAGAGTTGTCTTTTAATGTGTCACCTATACGAGCAGCTATCATTTATAGCTTTGGAGAGCAAAGTTAGTGGCATAAATATGTTGTCCTTGGCTCATAGTGAATATATATACTCGTGTGAAAATTTGTTGAATTTCGAGGTGCAACCTTTGGAAGAGCCAATGCTCTAGTGCCACCAGGTTCGTCTGTACTCGTGCAAAAATCTGACGTTGTACAGTCCACTTAAAATATGGGCACTTGGTGACTGTGGCTATGTACATCCCATGGAGCTGTAGCATAAGTAACACTTTGTAACCTGTAGCTACACCCTACATCAGTTGTCTGCACTCAACACTTTGTAGCTACAAACAGTAGCAGTCAGAATAATCACAGTATTGCATTGCAACCCAACATTCATGCAATGCATGGCTGTTGAGAAAACCAGTGTTGAAGAAGTTACAGAGCATTTTTGCACTTATAATATAAGCTACGTTTTATTGCAAATACATGTATAAGCTAAATTTTATTAAATCTGACTACACAGTAAGCTCCTGGACAGGTGCATGTGTTGACCACCTCGTAAACCGAAGCGAAGGCAATGGGGAACAGTGGGTTGGACTGTTGTTTTTCCAGCATACTTCTAGAGTTGTTCTCCTGGACTCTTCTTCCAGAGTTGTTCTCTACTCTGCTGTTCTCTCAACATGAGTTTATCGAAAGCATTTAAGGGAGACCATCTCTAAGCAACTCAAGCCCATTTTCATGATGATTCTAGTTCTGGAGGAATCCAGCTGAATTCAAGCCAATTTAGAAAAGACCTGAGGTTATTCAGCATATATACATCAAAGAGAGTGGGACTACAGAATTTATGACATCACTGTTCATATGTTCTGGAATAACAATTATTTTATTGGTCTAGTAGAGCATAGGATGGACCTCCTTCGACTCCTTTCATTGGTCTTTCAGGTGCTTGGAGGTGATGACATAATAATATAGTAGTTATGGCTTGGCTAGGGCAATCATTAAAAACACATGCACATGAAAATGAATATGTAGGACAAGTTAATCAAGCACAAACAATATACAATTAATAACCAGTAGCTGCACCCTCCAGTTAAAAAATGCGAGGAATCACTTTCCTCCAATATCTGATGTATTTCCTGCACTTTGCCACATCCAGTTTCCCAAGCCCTTACCTCTGCCACTGACTCAGTTTCCCAAGCCCTTACCTCTGCCACTGACTCTTCTTATTCCAGAAGACATTTTCAAACCTATCAGAGTCCTTGACCATGAACTGTTGTGCCCTCTTGATCTAAAGGTGATATGTGATCATGCTTTTATTCACATGAAGTCATTGAGAAAAGAAATTCTTGTAAATATTAACAAGAAAGGAAGGGGAACGGTGACAAACAGCTGATACATCAACAGCATAAACTTATGACATTGTTGAAGTAATAACAAACAACTCAAGTAACTGTCAGTTGACGTAACAAAATTACCACGACCACAATAATCAACTTGAAATTTACTCTCTTGATGTTTCGACTAAATGCTCAAGCTTTCATCAGGAATAAACAAGCTTAGCAGTCCCACCTCCCCCTCCATAATACCATGTTGTCTTAGTTAACATTAAGCCAGTGTCTCCTGCCTATCTAAATCAAGCCCGTATAAAGCCTTAGCATCCCCAGCTAACAAGCACAAACCTTGCTCAAATCTCTTATCAAGTGGCAGTGAAAGCTACCCCATCCTATAGTGAGTATCTACAATGCAGAATAGTCCTCAGGGACTACAGGTAGCCTTTGCTATTGATGAGCTCATGCAACTGGTAGGCAGTTCTTTTGTTTATCAGCTTGCATTTGGTCCTCTCAATTTTTCACATGGCTGTTGTTACTTGGAAAGTCTCTTGCTACCAGGCTTTCTGGCTATAGTGTGGATTTCACGATATTGCAGAGGAAGCAGTTGACCCCCTGTCTCGTTACCAATCTTCTCCAATAGTTAGCACTTTATATCCTTAGAAATGTAGGTACATAATCGTACCTTTCTAGTAAGCCGAGTAAACCATCTTCTTGCTTCAAGTCTGGAACCACAAGTGATTGCCTCGTGCAACTAACTACCAAACCACACCTCCCAATAATTAATAACATTTTGTGTTTAAAATAAATGTTTCTTACATGCATTTGGAACAGTTAGAATATGCAAAACGGTCGCGATGTTGCAGTAAGTCGGACTGCAATGCAATGCCAAAATTGTTTTGACTTGGTATACAAGGAGTTGTAGTATAGGCAACATCAACATATTGTACAGTAACTGTAGCTACACTCCATATGGAGTTGTAGTATAGGCAACATGCTGTACAGTAACTGTAGCTACACTCCACATGGAGTTGTAGTATAGGCAACATGTTGTACAGTAACTGTAGCCACACTCTACATGGAGCTGTAGTATAGGCAACATGTTGTACAGTAACTGTAGCTACACTCCACATGGAGTTGTAGTATAGGCAACATGTTGTACAGTAACTGTAGCCACACTCCACATGGAGTTGTAGTATAGGCAACATGTTTTTTCTTATCTCTTTCACAATTAGGTCAATATTTTGTTGTTGTTGTTGTTCTGCCATGTACATGTACTTCAGGTACATGGAGTGTTGAAAACATCAGCAACCATCTGTTGTCTAGTCCTAGTGTTGTGCGCAAGCACTTGGGATATTGGGTGGGGCAAGGAGTGCTGAGGGAAGAGTCCAATGACACGTTCAGTGTCATAGAAAAGCAATCAGAAAAAGTCAGAAGTTATGCCACAGGTGAGTAAAAAGATGTTATGGTTCTAGGATTGCAAAGCGCTATAGTTAGATTAATTGATAATAAGTTCTATAATGATATATTCTTGGTGTTCTTTGTTTTCCCTGCGGTGATTGCTCAGGAGAGGCAGATGATTATGAAGAATCTGCAATGGCTTCAGCTGACGACCAAAGAGAAAATGTTTTTCAGGTAACTCATTGATTTGTGTCCGAGACATTTTTGTATACTGTAAACTATTCCTATATCATCGACCAGTGTTCCTTAGAGAATTGTTTGGTAAAGGAGTTCAAAGGTTGGACAATTCTCATTCAAACTAACGAAAACAAAACTTGAAACAAGAACAAAAAAAAGGTTTTATTAAAGGAAACAAGACTACCCATACATCACATCATTGTTTAAATTTACTTAGTCACTGTTTCGGCTTGATGCTTTAACTGCATCAGGAATCATTGAGAAGGTAATTGACTATGTATGTCAATTGAGAGTTTGTTGAAGGACTGTACCCATATTGACCCCAACCGGTTAGATGACACTTTACCATTTAACATCATGTATACACTGGTCTTAAATTTGATAATTATCACATGACTTTTGAACATTGTCAGAAAGTTCCCCCACCCATACCCACCACTAGGCTCTGAGTGATGCTTCTCTCACTACTACATACATAGATACCCATGGTAGAAATAGAATAGTAGCCATACCGTAAAAGCTTCAATTATGCGTCATTCTAATTGTAGTAATTCATTCCTTTTTATGCTCGATTTCTAATCGTGTTTAGGATGATGACTATAATTTGTATTTTTAGTGTATAGACCTTTTCATTCCATGCTTGCTGCAATAGCTTTGTTCTCTTCTACTTCTATAGTTACAGTATAGGCACACGTGTATCACAGTCCAGTGAATATATGGAGTTCTTCAATTAGTGAAGTACGGTTTCAGTGGGCAACAATCCTAATGATGGGTATAGTGTGGCTTACTCTACACTAGCTATGTAGATTATGTATCGCAACATCTTCTAGCACTCCTGCTGTTCTTGTTTCAAGTTGTTGTTGTTGTTTGTTTGTTGTGTTGTTTCTGTATAGTGGATGACTGCACAAAATTCTTCAATGCCCACCAGAGCTTTATTGCTGTTGGACACTGCACATATCAGCACACGCAATATCTTGTTGCTCTCACTGTATGTGCCTGTGTAGGGTCAGCTACAGACACCTTGAAGTATTAGGTTGTGTTGAGGGTCACTTCTGTAGCTAACTCCCAACTTGGTAACAAAGCTGTCACCAGAATAATATCTATGCTGTACAACCACTCCTTAGCTTAATTCAGAGAAATTTAGAATGTTATAAAGCCAATAGAATAATTGAGCAATTCAAGATAGAACTAACGAACAGCTGGGAGTCAGGGTTTAAATACCCTGCCTCCCCGGAAGCAGGAAACCACACAATCTACAATGCACACACAAAAGTCCAAAGCACACAAAACACATAGGCTTACATATGCCAATATAAAACAGAAGTTGTGAAACTGAATAATTGGTATGAACTCTAATGAGGTCACCTCAAGGATAATTAGATGATAACAAAACTAATTATTATTATCAGCTGTGAGCGTGTTCAGGCAGGCCTAAGGGCCATCTTGATGGTTCTTGGGCAATGTCGAGGGGCTGCCCTCGACATCTCCCCCTCCTAAGCTTGGAGCTCTCCCCTCTGGTATGAGTCCTCCTCCTGTGCAGATTGCTTCCTGCATGAGCCTAGGGCCAGTGGTCATTGCTTCATCATCTAGCACCCGATTGACTGTCGAAGGTGTCTTGGCCGAATCATCCTCTGGCCAACACTGTCTTGATAGGCCATCGGCGTTTTGATGATATATGCCGGGTCTGTACTTCACTCAAAGTCGTATACCTGGAGTGCCAGGGCCCATCTCATGAGGCGCCAATTCAGGCGACCCGAGTCTTGGAGGGCTACCAGGGCACGGTGATCGGTCACCACGGTGAAGACACGCCCCAGTAGGTGGATGGCGAAGTGATCGACGACCTTTACCACTGCTAGACACTCCAACTCGGAGACTGTGTAATTTTTCTCTGCCGCTGATAATAATTAAAAAAAATAGGCTGCTGGTCGTTCAACGTCCTCCCGCATGACTGATAGTACAGCTCCGATGCCCATCATTGAAGCGTCTGTATGAAGTATCAGCTGGTCGTCCTTTCTGGGGAGTATGAGCGTATGCTCGTGGCAAAGAACAGAGATTAAATGGTTAAACGATGTACACATACATTCATCCCACACAAGGGAACACGGGTCACCTTTCTTAAGGGCATCGAATAGGGGATCCGCCCACTTGGAAAAATCAGGGGTAAACTTCCGGTAGTAACCGGCCGTTCCCAGGAATGCCCTCAACCCTTTCTGGTTGGTTGGTCTGATAAAGTCTTTCAAGGCCTTAACCCGAGCTTCTGGTACACTAACCATCCCATGACCTATCTCGTGTCCTAGGTATTCAAGCGACTTTGCACCCCACACACACTTATCCGGATTAGCAGTAAGTCCAGCCTCTCTCAATGCAAGCAACACAGCTTCAATCTGGTCTAAATGTTCCTCCCAGCTATTGGAAAAAATCAAAATGTCGTCTATATAAGCTGAACTGAACTCGGACTGATGTGCAAGGGTGTTCTGCATTCACCTCTGGAATGTCGCAGGCGCATTTTTCAGCCCAAATGGCATACGCGTGAAGGCATACTTGCCCCACGGTGTGCAAAAGGCTGTTTTGTCCTGGCTTTTTCTACTCAAGGGAACCTGATAGAAGCCTTTGTTAAGATCCAGTTTTGATAACCAGATTGCACCTGAGACCTGATTTAGTAAGTCCTCAATACATGGCATTTGATAGGGATCCGAAATAGTAATCTTGTTTAGCCTCCTATAGTCAATGCAAAGCCCACCTGTCCAGTACTTTTTTTTCCTGAGAGGCACCATTGGTGATGACCATGGGCTCTTTGATGGAACAATAATGCCTTTCCTAAGGAGATCATCAATCTCTCCCTTCAAATCATCAACCATGCCTGGAGCAATACGATAAGGGTGAGTTCTCAAAGGATAACCTTCTTTGAGTCATTCTCTTCAAATTTTGCAACACCTAAGATATGGGTATATAACTCGATCAGGAAATTTGGCAAGCCGCAGGTCTAACCCGAGGCTCTGTTCCTCAGTTAAGTGAGTAATACCCATCCTAACCTTCCCAATAGGTTCAGGATTGACTTCAGACTCATCTGCCACTACAACACGGAACAAGTTGGCAGTTGGGGTCTTCCAAGCTTTTAACCTATTGATATGCACAGTGACATGTCTAGATCTTTTGCCTTGGACTGCAATAGTATAGTTGCAGTTAGATAGTTTAGCACTCACTACATAGGGGCCATCCCAGATTGAATGCAATTTCCCCGTGAGCCCAGGGGTATGGCATAACACAAGATCCCCTGGCTCAAAGCTACGGGCCTTGGATCTAGCATCATATGCTGTCTTGGATTTTTCTTTTGCAATAGCCTCATTGGCATGAGCTACTTCGTGTAGAGCTACTAGGGTCTCCCTCAATACCAGTACCCACTCAACCGTGCTGGTAAAGCTGATGTCTCCACCTATCCAGCCCGCTTTAACTGCCTCAAGGGGACCTCTCATGCTCTTACCAGTAAAGTGAAAACCCTGTGGCTGTGTGGGGGGTAGCTCTGTATGCTAACAAGCAATACTTTAAGAGTTTGTCCCATTCTTGATCTTTGCCCTGGATCTTACGAATCATACTCTTCAAACAACCATGCCACCGTTCTAGTATCCCGTTGGTCTGGGGGTGGTAGGCTGTGGTCTTTATCTGTTTAATATTCAAGTGCCTACATAACTCCTTAATAACCTTTCCCAGAAAAACAGATCCTTGATCTGACAAGAGTTCAACCGGAGTGCCTGTGTGACTGATTACTTCCATTAAACCCTCTGCTACTGATTCAGCATCTACCCGTTTCAAAGGAATAAAAGGAATAGCATATGGGTATCTGGTCCCAAGACACATAATGGTCATGTGACCTTGGTTGGTTTTGTCCAATTTTCCTACCAGATCCCAGGCCATCCTTTGTAAGGTTCTGATATGGTTGGTGTAACTACCATGGGTATTCTAGGCTGTAGCTGCCTCCCTGCCTTTTGACATTCTAGGCAGGCACTACAGTATGCCCTAATGTCTTTCCTAATACCAGGCCATGTGAAGTGGTGAGATAGGATGGCAAGCATCTTATTGTGTGCAAAATGTCCACCAACTAACCCTCTGTGCCCAATGTCCAACACCTCTTTCCTTCTACAAGCTGGCATGACAATTCTAGACAACTCCTTTTGAGGATCTACTAACTTG
This sequence comes from Cladorhizidae sp. MBARI D1340-BT2, assembly GCA_028752905.1. Taxonomy (NCBI): domain Eukaryota; kingdom Metazoa; phylum Porifera; class Demospongiae; order Poecilosclerida; family Cladorhizidae; species Cladorhizidae sp. MBARI D1340-BT2. The sequence goes on from JAQNBH010000016.1 coordinate 25,784,850, forward strand.
ACATGCACTAGTACTCCGTTCTCCCTACAATAACCATCTTCCTGCTTTTCAGCTTTACTCCTCATCTCCGACAGGCTACCATCTTCCACCTGCTGAGCAACTAGCTTCCTAACTTCTTCCTCGCTTTTGGAAAGCACCGGAATTGGCTGGTCACTAGATTGAGCTCCCTCTAACCCATTAAGGACAACTTCCTCAACCAAGACCGAAGAGTCTTCTTCCACCTCATCTACTACCTCATCTGCGCTCGCGCTGACTCCTTCCTCTCCAGGAGGAACTGGTAACTTTGGGTTGTTCATGCAAAAAGGGCTTAACCTTAGCTCCAGACTGAGCACTTGCTACCTCATCGGTGGCATCTTGTGCTTCCAGTGCCTGGCTTTGTGCCCTAGTAATGGCTGCTATAGGCGCAGGAGCTTCTATCTTCAAATCAACCTCAGCAGTCCTAAGGCTCTCAATCCCATTAGTTGCTAGCACAGCTTTCTCCTCAACCCCAGTAAACTTGTTAGGCTGGATAAAGCGTGCAGGAACAGTTGTTCGGTTAGCACTTGTGTCAATCAAACACCTACAGGGTCTACCATCAATGGTTCCTATCCTAATTAAGGCCTTATGTTCCTCAGACTCTGATTCTGAGTTGATCTTTCCCAGTTTAGATTTCAACTTGGGACAATTTCTCTTATAGTGCCCTGGGTGTTTACAATAGTAGCACAATGGGTTCTTAGAAAGGGCTGGCTACCACCGGCTACCCCTTTGGCCCCCCCCCTCACTCAACCCAGCAAGCTCACCCCCACTCCCGCCCCTAGTTAAGCACCCACCTGTTCCCTCTGTAGGTTGTGCATCTCTAGGTCTGGTCCACTACTGTCTCCTGTTGCTGAACGTCCTTTCGGCTACTGTCCTATGCATCTTTGAGCGCTCTGAGTATGCTCTGGATTCCCAAGCCGCTTCCATGTCATCCACGATTTGTTGCATGTTGTTGAAATCCTTCCCGCTCAGTGAGTGGCACATCTCGGCAGAGTAATATAGGGTAAGAACACCTTGGAACATCGCCATCATGAATTCCTTGGTATCATTCAAATTGTTAGTCAGTCTACTAATCCCTCGAATGATTGGAGTCAGATGTGCTCTAGGAGACTGTTGGTCTGATGGCTGATTCCTCCAGACTGTCTGTCTAGCCTTAGCACTAGTGCATCCAAGCCTCTCCAAAAATCGAGTTTTGAATTCCTGGTAAGGCATCGTTCCATCTAGTTCCTGGAATACTTCCGCTGCCCTTCCCATAGTTTGTTTCCGTAGTAATTGAATCCACTCCCTGGTAGGGATTAGACCTTCCGCCATGGACACTTCGAAGTGAACCAGATAAGTTTCCGGGTCGGTCTGATTGTCCAACTTCTGCAGAGCGTGTAGAGTTGTTTGCCTCTTCATCTGCAGTTCTTTGGCTACTATGTCTGCAGCTCGTCGGTTATCTTCCTCTTTATTTCTTTGTGCTGCGTCAGCTTCCCACTTTTTAATCTTCGCTTTCTCTGCTGTTTCCTTGTCCACTTCGGCTTTTAGCCTCGCTTCTTCTTGCTGTTGGCGTACTGCATCAGCCTCTCTCCTCGTTCTCCTGTCATATTCCATCAACTGCATCATGGAAATCATGGCTTGTTGAAGCGCTTCCATTGGATCTTTCGTTGGTAAGACTAAGTTTGTCTCCTCGTGGTCTGTGCTGCTGTCCGTCATGGAACGAGTTTGGACAGTTCTTGGAGCAGACATACTTCCTACTCCACTGATATGGTTAGAATACGTTAGCCTGCTTAGCGGTTCCTTGTGATGGATGTTCGTCTTCTTCTTCAGTTGAACCACCGCTGCCACCGGTGGTTCAACTGGTGTTGCCACCGGTGTTGAGGGTCACTTCTGTAGCTAACTCCCAACTTGGTAACAAAGCTGCCACCAGAGTAATACTGTATCTATGCTGTACAACCACTCCTTAGCTTAATTCAGAGAAATTTAGAATGTTATAAAGCCACTAGAATAATTGAGCAATTCAAGATAGAACTAACGAACAGCTGAGAGTCAGGGTTTTAAATACCCTGCCTCCCAGGAGCAGGAAACCACACAATCTACAATACACACACAAAAGTCCAAAGCACACAACATAGGCTTCCATATGCCAATATAAAATAGAAGTTATCAAACTGAATAATTGGTATGAACTCTAATGAGGTCACCTCAAGGATAATTGGATGATAACAAAACTAATTATTATTATCAGCTGTGAGCGTGTTCAGGCAGGCCTAAGGGCCATCTTAATGGTTCTTGGGCAATGCCGAGGGGCTGCCCTCGACAGGTTGCACAGGAGAACTCTGCCAACCAAACAGCAGGTTTTTGGTAGATGATTGGCTACAGGCTCCTTTGACTTAGTAACAGTTGCCCTTGAGAGAAAACTCCACAAACTTAACAGCAGAACCAAGTGCAGATCATTAGTTCTGCTTATAACTTAGGATATTTTTTATATACCCAATATCATTATAAAAAGTACATGAGCTAGCTTGATTATATACATCATTGCTAACCACTGTTACAATGCCCTTTTTCTGTAAGAGAAACAGGCTGCGAGCATATACTGGAGTCTTCTGGTACTAAAGCTGGCATTATTGGACCTATGTACACACAAGTTTTGTGAACAGGAGAAAAAAGACTTATGTATATAGATGTACATGGATCCTGAATATGAATTTCAAGGATTTTTTTCCACACTTTCTACAATCTGTTCATCAATATTTTGGCTAGATACTCTAGCCTTCATCAGGAATAACTATTTCTGATAAAGGCTTGCTTCTTGATATTTTAGCTAGAGCATCTAACTGAAACATCAAGAAATGAATTTCAAGACAATGCATGATGTCAACTGAGAGTTCATCAAGATGATAAAGCATTTTACGGTTTGATGTGAGAGTCGCCCTTCTGTAACCATGGTGTATGTGTACATGGAGGTATTTCCCCCCCCCCCCCCCCTTTTTTCCCTACCATGTGAAGGCATTGGTTTTACGACTGTTTAGTAGAGAGAGACACCATGCATTCCATTTTCCCACACTCACCACATCCTTCCATGTAGTGGCCATGTTTGAACATGCTAAAACCACCTATGTACTATGGGTCTCTTTGGGGCTCAAAATGATTTTGGCTGCTGGTTAAAACCCAAAATAACCCAATAAAGTTGACACAATTTTAAAAACCATAACTTTCCCCCTCTTTCCTCTGTGCAGAGAGTTTTGGTATAAATTGTTGCTTATTCTGTGCTCTCCAAGGGTATGTTAAGTGTCTCTATAAACAGAAGATATATCCAGCAACATCAAAGTCTAAAAAACCTCAGCACTTCCCTATTTGGGGGTTTATGTCAATCGTAACTTTGCCACAGTTCACTTAATTTTTTTAAATTTATTTAGTGAGGCCTGTTGTATGAGCACTTAATTTTTAATTTTTTTTATTACTGCAAGCTAGTTGTGGTGATAAGAAGAGGTGACCTCGCATGGTAGCATTAGCCAGCCAATTTTCTTCTGCTCATGATCATAGCAAGTCCTTTGACAAACCACAGACCAAATTACAGCCCTTGTGTAGCGAGTTCAGTTTTTGTGTAACCTTGATGTTGGTGGATATATCTTCTAAGACATTTAAAAGCACATAGAATAAGCAACACTTTGTTTTCAAAATTACCAACAGAGAGGGAAGAGGGAAAAAGTTATTGTGCTTACACATTTGTTGCAACTTTTTGGGATGGGATTTGACCAGTCTCCTTTTAACATCGCAACAAATTCGTTATCACACCCAATTTCAAAAAGGGCTCACCCATGTTTAGTGACTGAAGGGTCTAGAAGCAGTCTATAATGTGTTAGACTACTTTCAAGTTATTGTTTTCCGATGAAGCATTTGTTCTTCAACGGTAAAGAGGGAGGCTGCAACTGCTATAATTAAAAACATTGTGGAATGAAATGACTGGTCATAGCATAGAAAGGACGTCTCTGACTGTAACTTACTTGTAATGAATGTGGCTGTGGTGTTTCTCCAACACATTGACCTATCATTTTATAGCAAAAACACTCTTTTGCATTTTCTTTTTACTTGTCTGGTTTGTATGGAGCTTCCGTTAAAGATCAGATTCTGTCCCTATGTGATCCCTTCAGACAGTAATTTCAAGGTTTAGATTATAATACTAAATAAAAAGTGAGTGTAGTAAATGTTAGCATTGTTGTGTACACATGCCACTGTAGGTGACCTGGGCATATGTCATGGGAATGCTGACTAGTTTAGGGAAGATGAAGCTAGAGAGAATCCATTCTATGCTCAAGATGTTTGCTAATCAGGGAGCTGGTGGAAATGAGTGCTCGGAGGTATGTTTTGTTGATGCCTTGTGACTTTACTTTTTAGTTACCACAATATAACAACAACAACAATAATATTAACAAAACATTTTTTCATTAGATAACAACAGAAGACATGACATAATATGATGATAATAATCATAATCATAATAATAATAACAATGTAGTAGTAGTGAAATGTAGTAGTAGCGATAATAATTATTATAATAACAAGAACGAAAGCAACAATAGTTATTATTGATGGCCGGATCCAGGCCGGATCCAGGAATTTTAAAAGGGGAGGGGTGTTGACCATGCACGTATCCAACAGACTGCATGGCTATAAGGCCAAGGTGAGGGTGAGCTCCCGCTCACATGGAGTGCAAAGGTAATTATGAGATATTTCTAGCTGAAAATTCACCTACCTCAATTTGAGATGCATCTCATAGCACTCATTAGTGGGGCAATTTCCATAGTTAAACAATTATTTAATGTTACTATATAGTTTATTGAACTATAGTTAGTCGGTAAAAGTAACGCTTCAAACATCCTTTTCGGATTTGCTTGCACCAACGTATGGCGAGCAGACATTTGTTCCATGTACTGCATAGCAATAATTACCAGGTCAGACCAACATCCTTACAGATTGCATGTAAGTCTTGATTCTTCTCAATCAAGATAAAAGAGTGTTCTTCTTCAACACTTGTGATTGGGAATGTGTAGGCTATCAATAAAAGATAATCGATATTTGGGAATGAATCCATATCACAAGGTGTAAGAGCTGATAGGAGACTGCGAGTGGTGACATCAGCATGGGGTCTGAATCTTTAATATTCTGCCACATAGCCCGTCACCTCCTGAGTCACTTGCTAATGACATACAAAATGGAAGATCTGTTTTCCAATAAAGCAAGTTCCAAAGCTTTTTCCATCAAGTCCTTACTTGATGTGTTATGTTTAAATCGATGGAGAACAATATTTGAGCATGGTAGTGTCCTCAGAAAATATCTCCTTCATATGACTGGTAAGGGAGGCAAGGACGCCAAGGAGTCGAATAGCAACTGCTCTTTTATAGTGGAAAATTGGAGTGTTACTGGGAGTATTGCTTCTATTCCTTTGCAAACTCATCTTCCTGTGAGCAGATTCAGTAACACCGACATTATCTGCCATGCGTAGAATTTCTTTGTTCCAGGAACTTAAAATATGGTGCAGTGTGTGCGGTTCCAAGTACTGTATTATAAGAATCAATGACATTTTGCTCCTGTTTCTAAAGTTTTGATGCTATAATCTTCTTTGTTACGATGAGTACCAAAAAGTGAAGCCTTTGTTGTATATCTCTGGAACCAATTCGACCTCCCGGATTCAGAAACTAAATCTGGATGCCGAAATGGTGAGATAATGGCATCCAAGAAAGGGACTCTTACACCTCAAGAAATATTTCCAAATGAATATGCCTGTCTACCCAGTATGTTCTGCTTAGTGCCCAAAGGTTGAGTCAGAAAGGTATTTTTTAAGGTGAATCCAACTATTCTTATTCTTAGGATTGTTGGTTAAAAAATAGATGGGTTTCATTAATAAGCCCAATGATATTCCTTACTCACTAAGCCTTGCATGTGGCAACAGTTGAACGGTAAGGTTATGTGATAAACAGTAGGTGTACAAAGCCAAAGGAGAAATCCCTTTAATTACCAGCAATTTCAGATGACATCACAGAATTACCCCTCGTATACCTGACCACAAACATGTGCTTGATTTAAAGACACCTACAGAAGAAAAACAGACTCCATGTCGAAATTGCTGAAGCATTTGCTCCCTCCAAGCTCATATAATTAATCAAGCATTCTCTGGTACAATGTTTAGATGGATAATTTCTTGATTGGCATGGGGATCAG
>JAQNBH010000016.1:25796068-26011063 GCA_028752905.1 Cladorhizidae sp. MBARI D1340-BT2
GATGCGGAGTTAGATGCCATTATTATTGTATGGAACAGAAAACCCAGAAGAATTGCTGTATGATGTATGTTTGTAAACGGTAGTAACTTTGACTAACTTACTTTGATCAATGAAGAATTGCTGTATGAATGTATATTGTAAACTATTAACTTTTGAGTCAATGACTAACGTAACTTTGATCAATGTTTTTTTCTTTCAATTCCAAATTCAAGGGGGGGCACATAGGATTCAAGAGGGGGCAAATGCCCCCCCTACCCCCTAAATGAAACACTGCTAAGACAAGTTTAGGCCAATAAAAGTGTATAAGCAACCAGGTCTGTCGTGTTATCACCATCTGTAAAGATATCCCCTTGTGTTTTATTAATTCTTGGTGTTATCTTGTTACTCTAATGTGTAACAAGACATATATGTTGTGAGTTGACTATACTCGGAATAGCTGTGTTCTAAATTATGCATTCTTTTTCCTGTTTTTTATTTTTTATGAGCCAATGTTTTTTATGAGCCAATGCAATATATATACACAAGACAGAAAATGTTATATAATGAAGCTTAAAAAAACAGAGTAAAATATTGGTAATAGGTAGAGGTCCTATAAATGTTTATAGTCTACATTAATTTTTTTTTGTTTCATTTCAATATACACAAGACAGAAAATGTTATATTTAAAAACAAAAAATATTTAATGAAGATGCAGTTAAAAACAGAGTAAAATATATAGGATCTAGGATCCTATAAATGCTTATGGTCTGCATCCATAATTTTTTTGTTTCATTTCAATTTTTCACAAGTCAATTCTGTATGTAGTTTATATAGAGCAGCCATCTACAAGAATTTCTCAGGATAGCCAACAACCATAGATGTTATTCATTACTGAAGTATATATACATACATGCCTATTCATAAATAGAATCATAAGTGGTAACCTGGTTATGTTGAAAGTTTGTGCTATTAACTATATATTGTGAGAAGAGGAAGCTTTTGAAGAAACCGACTGATTATTTCCTGGTTGGAACTTCTTGCTGACCCAACTTGACTAGACCTTTATGTACATAATTATGACAGAGAACAACATGCCATATCTCAAGTTAAAAAGTTCATGCGATGACTATATAGGGAAATGGCTCGTCCCCAACCCTGATGGCAAAGATCCCATTACTGAGGCTGCATTCCCACGCTGCACAGCCACAGAAATCATTACTGAAGTATATATACATACATGCCTATTCATAAATAGAATCATAAGTGGTAACCTGGTTATGTTGAAAGTTTGTGTATCAGACAATTAGGAGTCTTCAGGTAATGGAATCATGACAAATGGGCCTATTGCATGCAAATTTTATGTGGTATAAAAGTAGATAGATACAAGATCCAATTTTCACATTTCTTAACTATTTTTTGGCTGCCGGTTCACTATATTAGCAAAGGATTCAAGGCATGCTCGAAGTTTTTCATAGTATTATGATTATGAAGTGTTAACAAACTCTCCAATATTTTGTTCGTAAATGAAATACTTCATTTATGCTTTTGTTGTTGTTGTGGTGTGTTTTCATAAAAAGCACAGTAACAGGAGTCAGTCATCTTTGGCAATGTCTGGGGCCACTCTAGTCAGTGAAGCAGTCAGTATTGACAGCTGCTCCAGTGGAGTATCAGTCCTTTGTCCAAGCCTCTCTGACTCTAGTGTGAGCATACTCTCTAGAGTATAGTTTTATATTCCTCTCGGACTCTAGTACGAGCACAGTCACTGGAGTATAGTTACATAAAGACTTCTTTTCTTTACAATTTCAAGGAGATCCACACACACTCTGAAAGCTTAGTCAAGCCTTTGGTTTGATTGTATGCCTCTGTGTAGGTTATTACAGCAGGAATTCCTGTTTGGTTCCTCCTTAGATCTGTAGCAAAATTGACCAATTGCAGGTGATTCCCGATTACCATAAGCTTCCACCTTTACATCTTCAGGAAGCTGTGATAGCATGTTATTTACATTGGGTCCAGAATTTGTACTATACACATATAAATGTATCTCATCAAATATTTTACCGTGACAACCACCACCACCTAAAACTACTAGTAATGCATGATGTGGCGAGCAAAGGTGTGCTGGAGGGAGAGAGAGGATTAATTTTAGCACTAGTAATGAATGCTAAAAAATAACCTCAATAATCAACTTGAAATTGTATTCTCTCAATGTTTCGACTAGATGCTCTAGCCTTCATCAGGAATAATGAGATGCTTAGACTCACATGAGCCTGCTATATACCGGTCGCTATATAGATATCCACCACATGCTACCGGGCCGCACACTCATCCAGCACGTGAACCAGCACATGCATCTAGCATGTGAACCGTATGTAATAATAATAATAATAATAATAAAAATAAATAAAAAATAATAATTATAATAATAACAATAAATATAATTAATTAAATAAATAATAAACAACAACAACAACAAATAATAATAAGTACTTGTATTTCCAGCTACAGAGGTGATATCAAATATGCTCTGGACTTGGAAAGATTATACGATGGTGCACGTACGTATACAAGACTCAATTGGCCTAAGGGAACCTCATGTTTATGTATATCATGGAGCCCATAAATCAGTGGTGGTCTACTTTCAGTGGGTCTAATTCTATTGTATATGGAGTCCTTTGATGGATACCATAGCTGAAGTGAAAGAGATAGCCAGTAAGCAGAGGATAACAAGGCACAAGAGCTTCGAGGAAGAATATGTGGAATTTTGAGAAGAGCAAGGAAACCAAAGGACAACCTGACTAAGGAACAGAGAAAGGCCCTTGGAGAACTGAGGAAGATGGAAGAGCTCGTAATCTTACCAGCAGACAAAGGGAAGAGAACAGTTCTGATGACAAAGGACGGTTACATTTCAAATTTGACAGGAATGCTGGAAACTAAAACATATGGAATACTGAAGATGGATCCTATCAAGGCACAGGATAGCAAGGTGAGTCGTGTTTAAAGAATATGGAGAAGACGGGAGAAATAACAACTGCATTATACTCCACATTGCGAGTCACGTTTATTGCACATTGGCTTCTACGTTTCTTTCCCCCCCGCCTTTCTGAGTCTTCTTCTAGCTTTGCTACAGCGATTGTCATGAGATTAGTAGTTGGTGGAAAAAGAAGTGGAGAAGTGGTACCAAACTCGAGCGCATGAGAATAGCAAAGCGCTCGAAAGAACAAGAAGAGCAAGGCAAATACCAGAACAATCTGCACCAGTAGAAGAAGGCAGAGAGGCTCTTCAGATACAGCAACCTGAGTCACTAGTACCAATACAATCTGCACCAGAAGTGCCACCACCCACTGATGTTGATAAAGACCAGCACCATGAAGACAGAGACTTGGAGGAGGATCCTGATGGAGATGCAGAAAAGGAAGATGAATATACTGAACCCCAAGAAGCATTTGATGAATGGATACTGACTCTGTCTCTAGAACAGCGTAAGATGCTATCTATGTTTCTCTATGAGAGAGAACCAGAACAGACAGAAGATGAACAAGATGGATGTAGCACGGGAGTCTGCAAGCTGTGTTTTTCATTCTTTTACACAGTAGCTTACATATATATATATAGCTATGTTTAATGTGGTATATATATTATAGGGTTTCATGAATGAACTATCTGGGGTTATCAGAAAGAGTTCTTTAAAAACAAGTTTAGAATGAAGGTGAGTCAGCAAGGGAAGCAGGATCGTCTCTTAGTGTTGAGTGATGAAAACTTGAGAGAGACAGCTACAAAGTGGGTTTGTGAGAAATTTTTTAAGGAGGAAAAGCCAAACATGACATTAAATTTTTGTGAATATGACAATTTAGTTCTTCCTAGGCATCACTTGCCGCCACATTTCTCCTGCTCCATCTCATTTCGAACTGCAGTTTGCTGGTTACATCACTTTGGTTTTAAGCCATTGTCCCACAAGAAGGGGGTCTACATCGATTGCCACCAACATGAAGACATGGTGAAATACCATTGAAAGTGTTGGAAGAGTATCCAAGTATCCAGCAGTCTAGACAGTGTAGCGATGAACTCCCCTATTTCCCATCTGGGTCAACCTCACCACCATCTGAACAGAATGACAAGAAACTAATCATGACGAATCTATATTCAACGTCAGATATGGATGTGGAGCTCAGCCAACAAGCCAGCTATTCTCCCCAAAACCAAGGGCAGTTGGATTATGGTCAGTGACTTCATTGAGAATATTTGCGACTCTAACCAGAGGAGTTAGAAGTTGCCAGGGCCTCTGATCTAGACTTCCCATGGGAGGCAAGAGAACTGTTTGAGTACGGTGCTGCATGAGCAGGATATTGGACCGGAGAGAAGTTTATGAATCAGGTTGAGAGAGCTGCAAAGATTGCAGAGTTGAAGTATCCTCCTGCAATACACTTGTGTAGCTCTTTCAGAGCAGCTGCCACAAAGCCTATGCCCGAGATGCTCTCAATGTGAACAGATTGAACGTTAGACCCGGTAGTGCTCAAGTTGTGATGAGAGACACAATTTGGGTGGATAAGATACAGAAGTTAGTCAACAGTAATGGAGTTCCCAACTGTGAGTTGAACGCAATAGAGAGGGTTTGTGGACAGGAAAAGAGATACACACACACAGACAAACTTTACCCTACCAGACTAAGGAAGATCATCTACCAGCTCTTGACTCCGTGACTGTGGACAATATCAGGAAGTATTTTCGGAAAGCACATGACTATGACAAAGCTTACAGAGATGGACATACTGCTGGGAAAATGGTTGAGCAGGCAGGATATTGGATTGAAATCTCACCATTGGATATTTTTTTGAAGATGATGTCTGAAGGTGGCAAAAGTACATTTCACCATGTAACTTCCTTAGTCATTTCCCCCTCCCCAAGTTTGTCTTATAATGTTGTTTGGCTTTACTTGTTAGTAATTTCTGTGATTTTAGTCCTATGAAGTTGTAATCTTTAATAAAGGATTTTTTAAAAGTACTTGATACTTTTGAAAATCTGTCTTACAGAAGTACTCAACACTTTTAGGTGATTGAATTTTTGCTATTGAGCAATACCATTGAGCAATACCACTGAATTTTAATACCGTAGAATAATTATGTACTCAGCGCCCATGGGCGCTCAACCACTCACCTTGAAAATCAGGGGGGTGGGCGCTAGCTCCAGCATATGGGCGGTTGCTACAGCAACTCAGGTTGCATATTACTCCACCGATTTGCACAGCGAAAACCCCTGGATATGCACTCAGGGTAGGTGAAGACCGAAAAATGAGGGCACATTCAGAGGAGTGCCACTCTGCAGGCATCCATTTCACTCCCCTGGTGGTGGAAGCTCTGGGAGGCTGGTGTGAGGAGGCTATTGTCACCATCAAAAGAATAGGTCGCCTGCAGGGACAGCGCCTTGGCATTGACCCCGTTGATAGCACCCGCCACTTATTTCAACGCTTGGCCATCGCCCTTTGGAGAGGAAACGCTTCACTGTGGTTCCAGAGGCAACCCATTCGCCTGGCGGAGTTAGATGGTGTAGACTAATTAACTGAACTGTTTTCCATAACCCATCCCTGCAGAGGTGGATGGAGATGTTTAATCTTTGATGTATTATTAATGTAATGATTACGAAAAGTAAAATTTTTTTTTTTGCACACGGAAGGCGTGGCGTACTCACGTAATAACACTGAAGTGCAACACAATACAGTGTAACAAAGATAAAAAATGAGCTAGCTAGTGTTGATTTTGTTCGTTCTCTTCTCCAGGTTCTTCTAGCCCTTCCAACTCATCAGCTTCACTATCACTCATCCCAGAGAAAGGATCTTCGTCGTCGTCGTCACTCTCCTCATCAACTTTCTTCGGAACGCATTCCCTGATGAAGTCATCCTCTGAACCATCGATGCTGTTAGAAATCCCACAGTAAAGGAAGGAGCTAGCTATCAATTCTTCTGGAATGGCAACCCATGCAGCAGAGACCCAATCAATGGCATCCTGTCTCTGGCATCCTGTGTCTCTCTTTCCCAAAAAATTTGCTGTCTGCGATACATTTTGCATCCCTTGTCCTCTATACCATTCTACAATCTCTACTTTATAAGCCACTGTGCAACTTTTCAGTTTTTTACCTGCATGACTCTGTATGCAGTAAGGACACTAAAATGGGAGTGGTCTGGGGGGAGGGCACGACACGGACAACGCTGAATCGCACGTCATAGCCGATCTCGATCGTCCTAAATCAGGATGGTTGGAGGTTACTACATCAATGGGCGCTTAGTCTAGAACGTCCTAATCCAGGGGGTGAGCACTTACTACATCGTGGGCGCTCACTACATACTCTACAGTAGAATTTTTTGAAGTTTTACACCTTGGGTCACTAATTAATTATGTTGTTATGGAAACCAAACTTATAGTAATAGAGGACACCTATAAGAGTAAAGGTACCAAATAGGAAGCAATTGTATAATGCAGATATGCTGAAGTAATGTTCGCAGTAAGATCATTGAAATTGGGTAGTTATTGAGTCAAGCACTATAGGGCACATCTCGATCCACTATGCACAAAAGTCAGCTGATATCCACCTGGTGGAGACCAGCTGGCTGACCTTTTTGCAATGGTGGGTGGAAGATCAGCCAATAGAGAGGATACTCATTGACATGGGGGGCCTCACTTACAATTGTCAATGCACTGTGGGTGCCCGAGTCAGCCCTCAATGGAAGGATGCAGATGTTTGCACCTATCATGGGACCAGAGCGCCTCCCAGCTAGCCGACCTGAGGGTGACAAGACTGGGAGACGGTGGACCTTAAAGTGGCTATCCAACCTGGATTTAAGTCTGATGCACTGTTAGGTATGGATGTTCCTTTTCTCTGTGAGCTAGGACTCAAGCTGACGCAGAGGGGTGGGGGGGTGGGGAGGTGATGGCAGTGCACACGAGAGCCCAGATCAGAGAACACGAGGTGTAGACGAACAGAGTGGCATACAACTCCAACCAATTAACCACACCGACGGACTGGAGGCCGAGGAAGAGAGCAGTACAACTGGGGTGAAATGGACGTAGAGATGTTCCTAAGCCGAAGGAGCATGAGCAACAGACCAGGACAAAAAACACGAGGTTAGGTTCATCTCGGTCTCCAAGAAGCTGGACGGAGGAGCTTGAGAAATGAAGGAGACCCAGCAGACAGACCTGACTTTGACCAACCTCCGAACACAAACAGCGCTTTTGTGCTGGAAGATGGACTCCTCTACCAAAAGACCAAAAGGGAGGGGGGGGGGGGGGGGCAGATGAAGAGGTGGGGGATTGGCACGAGATGGGCCTACCACTGTTACTGCCGGAGAGCTATCAGAGGACAGTGCTGAGAACAGCCCATGCCATGTCACTTGCAGGACACCTGGGAAGGAAGACTCTTACCAGGATCCTTCGGGCCGTGAGTGATAACAGATGCCAAAGACCTGTACCAGATGATGGAAAGATACCAACACAATCGAGCCTCCATGATCATCATGTCGGTGATTGATCAGCCGTTCCACCGAATAGCTATGGATATGGTGGTTCTGAATCCAATGTTCAAGGTTGGCCAAAGATACATCTTGACAGTCTGTCACCATCCTACTCTGTTCACTGAAGCTATACCCTGAAACCACCGACAGTGCCACCTTCGCCGACTCCCTGATATCCTTGTTCTTCCTGGTGGGATTCCCGAAAGAGATTCTAAGACTGTGGGGTGAATTTTACCAGCACCCTGACGAGAAAGCTCTACCAACATATTGAATTGAAGGGAATCCGCACATCACCATACCAACCGGATGGATTGGTAGATCGGTTCAATGTAACAATAAAGCAGATTCTGCGAAAGAAAATGGCTAAGTTTCAAAACCAGTGGGACAAGGCTTCACATTATCAGATGTTTGCCTACAGGGAGGCCTTGACAGGATTCTTTCCATTCGAGCTCCTCTATGGATGGCAACCCAGAGACCTACTCAACGTTCTGAGAGAGTCTTGGTAAGAGAAACAGAACACTCAAGGACAATGTGTTGACCTTCCTCCAATGGGTGTAGAACTGGATGACAGATACACAAAAGATCATGACCTTCGATGACTTGAAGGCCAAGAAAGAGCAAAAAACCTTTTATGACCAAACAGCCAGGGAGAGAGAATTTGACTTTGGATACACAGTTCTGTGCTGATGCCAGCTGAGTTCAATAAATTGATTATGAGACCATACCTGGTAAAAGAAGCTTTCCCCAATGATGTACCAACTCTGGATGGGCGATAAGAAGAAGCAGACCCGGGAATTCCATATCAATATGTTGGCTGAGTGGAGGGTCCCACCAGCAATGTGTTTACCTGCCATCCAGCAGATGGAAGGCGATCAACAAAATGAGATGGAAGAAGGTAACATCCCCACATGGAAGAGCTGGTAGAGAAATAGAACAACTGTTACCCGAATTAGAACAAACTTTCAGCACAAAACTAGGAAGGATGGACCAAGCAAGTATCAAGTACATCGAGTATTCACAGTTGAAGTAGTTAATGAGGATGAAGATTGAATCGGGGTAGAGGGTAGATGGGATGGAGAAGATAGATCAATATCTGAAGTATTGAGCATGAAGTTTACCTTCATGGTAAATCAGGTCATTGATGGTTTTTATAGCAATTGGGTTCATCTCTCAGTAGAGTCTTTGTATCTCTTGGCTGGTGAACCTCTGGTCTGATAGAATAGGGAAGCTAAGTTTCTTTCAGTTGAGAACACTGGACTTACTTCCGAGGTTCTAGTTAGTTGCACATTTAGTGTTTGAACTACCACAGCCAGCAATGAGAGTCGCACGAACAACAGTTAACAACGAACACAGGAAAGTATGACTTCCAGGAATTTGGAGTATAGTTCGGTGAGTTCAACTACTCTGCATGTCATGGGTGAACTGTATACTGTATTACTTCCCTCCCAGTAAAGTACAAAAAAATCAATGATGTGTCGCTAAGTTTACCCTGCATTTGGTGCGAGTAGTTTGTTCCGAGATAGGAGGGAGATATGGTATCGAGGAAGATGACGGGGATGGAAAGGTGGAAACAGTAGAAGAGTGTAGATGTTTGTTGAATGCAGGAAGCACTTCTATCTCACAATGAATAGGCTTAAGTTTAGAGAGACTGTTGTATCCATTAATATTGGCGGTGTGGTAAATATCTGCTTGTGCAAAAACATCATATGGCCATCATTGAGCTGCTGAAACAACTTCCAAACAGTATCACTACAAATGACCACTTTGGTGCAGGATGACAGAGCATCCCTGACATGGAAATTTTTCTGCAGTCTTATGCGTACTTGTGTTCCCCGCAGTTACTGCATGGTGTTCTTGAGCTATGCCACATAGCTAACTGGGTCAGTCTTTTGATCGGCTTGTGTTGGCTGAGAATAATTCACCTTGCAGGCGTAAGCAAGTGCCATACAATAACTCTGCTGAGCACTATGCAATGGATACCTTCCTTTAGGCCTTAGGGCCATACAGGTATCAACGAGAACTATGGGTAGTGACTCTGTCTGCCATTCTGGATTGGATTGGACCTTCAGAAATGCCTTCAGTTGTTAGTGAAAGATCCATTTGCTATATGATGATACAAGTACATTAGGATTCCAGGAGTTGCATAAGGTTATCCCAAAATGAAGACTCAAACTGCTAACCATGATCTGTTGCAAATCATGGATGGGATAACAAATCATGAGCCTCTATTTCTGCGACAATCTTGGCAATCGGACAGTAACAGTCTGGTCTCTATGTGAATCGATCAATACATGCGAGAATTTA
This sequence comes from Cladorhizidae sp. MBARI D1340-BT2, assembly GCA_028752905.1. Classification (NCBI taxonomy): domain Eukaryota; kingdom Metazoa; phylum Porifera; class Demospongiae; order Poecilosclerida; family Cladorhizidae; species Cladorhizidae sp. MBARI D1340-BT2. Next base: position 25,805,850 of record JAQNBH010000016.1, read on the forward strand.
TATTGGAAAGTAAGGGGTGAACCTTGTCAAATCAGGTATCAGGTGTTGCAAAAGTAAGAGTGTGGTGGAAATATGTCTTTGTAGTATTGATCACTGGCACTGAAAGCAGGAGTGGGCCCACTTCTCAACACCCGCATTGACGTTAGGCCACACATACCTATCAGTATGGAGGCATTGCGCTGCTCATAATCCTGGGTCTGACAAGAAGTGTAGGGATTCAAATACTGTTAGACAGAATCTGGGGGCAATAAAAGGATGAGGTACTCCAGTGGATGTACCACGCATGATAGTGGCATCAGATGTGGCTAGGGGAATGACCTTGAGTGTGAGTGATAATGACAATGGTAAAGCAGCACTGGGTCCCTGTTAGAAACTACTGGATGCTAACACAATAGCTATCCCTCTAACAGGTCTCATATGGTCACAAAGTCAAAAGATCTCTTACTTTTAAAAGATTATTTCAGATTTTACCATCAGTCACAGTCATGATCAAACTACATCACAAAACATGTGCTAACTAACTGGACTGAGCATGCCCAGCCTTTTTGTGGCCTGGCACCTCAGTCTCACAAACTATCAACACGTGGTCACATCAATGATATCTGTTGGTGTGTGTATGTGTGCAATGGTTCAACAGTCTTGTTAGGCCGTTCCTAACATCACCCTCCCCCCGTAAGAGTTTGGGCCGGAGATGGTGAGTTCTTCAGGTGTCTTCGTCTGTCCATGCCTGGCGCGAGAGGCCATCAGCATTGAGGTGAGCTGATCCCTTCTTGTACTTCACTGTGGCCTGGTACTGTCGTAGTGCATCACTCCAGCGGGCCAACCTGCCCTTCAGTGGTCCCTTGTCCAACAAAAATGTCAATGCACAGTGGTCAGTGAAGATGGTGAATGGTCGTCCGTACAGATAGGGATGGAAGGTTTTGCAACCGTCTACTACAGCGAGTGCTTCCTTCTCGGAAACCGAGTAGTTCCTTTCACGAGGCAATAGTTTGCGGGAGTAGTATGCCACAGGTCTATCCTGACCATCTTGCATCGTCTGAGCTAACACTACCCCAATTCCTCTATCCGAAGCATCAGCAAACAACAGGAAGGGTTGGTCAAAATGTGGTGGAATGAGAACTGGTTGTTGGATGAGTGCTTGTTTCAAGGTCACAAAAGCATGTTCACAGGTGTCGGTCCACTTCACGATGTTGTGTTCCATAGCTCTGGTCAGGTCTGAGAGGGGTGCCGCGATGGCACTGAAGTTGTGAATATATCGCCTATAATAGCCAACTAGGCCGAGGAAGGCCCGGATGTCCTTCTTGGTCACTGGTCGGCGGAAGTCCTTCACTGCCTGAACCTTGGCTTGGTTCTCCGTAGCAGGAGTCGCTGGTGGTGTGTCACAATCATCTTGAGTGGGTTCGATCTCAAGATCTTCTTCTTCCTCTTGTTGCGAGCAATTAGTTTGTGGGAAGTCAAAATCTTCTCCAATGCATTCATCCAACGGAATGAGATTGGGTACGAGCTCTCCTGGATCCTGAGTGAGCTCCTGGCTTTCCGTGTCCTCTTGGGCTCTGGTCTGCACAGGGAAGACTGACATGTCTCTGTTAACGGCTTCCAGTTTCGATTTATCTTCCACCTGTTCCCTGAGCTTCTCCATCTGTAGCTCCACGAAGAGGGGGCAAGAGCGACCAACAAGAACATCTACCGGGTTGTTGGCAGCAACCGCTACCTGGGTCAAACACCGACGACCCTCGATCTCAAGTTCGAGTTGTACAACCGGTAACTTCTGTGGCTTTCCTTGCCATGGAGTTGCCATGACATGTCCAATTTCTGGCGTATCTCCTTCGATCAAGCTTTTGTCCACAATGGTTACTGCTGAACCACCATCTAACTGACATCTAGCAATGTTACCATTGATGTGTCCCATGCAATAGTAGGGTGGATGATCCAAATCAGCCTGTATGTGTAGCAGCTGAATTTGAGGGCAGTTTGCACTTAAATGACCCCAGTCCTGACACTTAAAACACTTGGGTCCTTTCACATCGTCGAAGTACTTTGCTAGACGATGAGGCTTGCTATGAGCTCCCCTGGAGTCTGGTCGATTTCCTCTATCACTTTGAGGTGGTTGAAGGGGAGCAGGCTGTGTTGCTGCTGCTTTCGGAACTTGATTCTCCTGTGGCGAGTCTGCACTCGTAGTAAAGTTGGGTGGTCGATACGATGGACGATACTCCTGTCTATGTCCAGTGTGTTGTTGTGTGTTGAGAGGCTTGGATGGTTTCCATAACACAGCTGTCTGAAGCTTTCTGTTGTGGATATACTGGTCAATCTTCCTGGCCTGGTCCTTGAGAGAAGTAGGCTGCTGAGCTTTTACTGCTGTAGCAATATGTGAGGGTATAGACCGATACAACTTCTCCCTGGTCAGTTCTTCGAATGCTGTAGCTAGGTCCTTGCCTCGCATGTAGTCTTTGAGGGCATCTAGCAAGCGACTGGCTACTTGTGCTGCCGTCTCATATGGTCTAGGGTCTGGGTCCCACCATCTACTGAACTTCTTCTCCTCAGTGATGCCTGTCCGGTCCAAAATGGCATCTTTGACAGAGTCATAGGAGTTCGATTCTTCAACTGGTACTGATAAGTAGGCTTCCAAAGCCTCTCCTTCCAACAGTGGTCTCAAGTGGAGGATCCATGCTTCCCGTGGGACTCTGTATGATGTTACATGCTGCTCAAAGCGACGCAACTCTTTGTCCACCCTGTCACTCCCCTTGATTTTAAAGAGCTGGGGTACCTTGGTGGCTGGTTGAGAAGTTGAGGATGAGACTGGGCGATCGAGAGTCTAATGGCCGCAAACATTTCGGCCTGTTGTTGCATCTGCTGTTGCATCTGCTGCACCATAGTGGAAAAAAACTGGGCCTGTTCCATTGGCATACCTGGATCCAATGGAGCGGGCTTGTTCTTGACGTGATCAACACTAGCGGATGGGTGTTCCTCTGGCAGTTGCCCATGGTCCGAGTCCTGGCTAGTGTATTGGAGGTTCCAGGTTGAACGTACTTCGTCCGAGGTCTCTTCTGGCATTGTCTGATGACTATCCATTGCTTGTTCTAGTAATGGCGATGAGTTGGGACTGTGTATAGTCCGAATATATGGAGAGAAAGGTGAATTTCCTCCGGAGAATGGATTATATGGCCAGTTGCCGGTACGATTGTCCCTTATCACAGGTGGAGGGGTCGGATGTCTATGAGGCCGTCGATACACGATTGCACTCTATCTGCCGAGTAGGTTACGCACAATTCAAACAAGTAGTGCCTTTAGCTAGCGCACTAATCACTGATCTACAAGGCTCTGTCAACTACGAACTGGTACTCAATAGCACTGCTGAAGATTAACCAGCAAGCGCTTGGTCGTAACAATCTGGGTCAAGGTCAAAGGCACTGCCACATACAAAGGCATGTACTTGGTCAAAGGAAATCAAATTGGTAGTCAACTAGCAGTCAGTGGCCAATGGGTCACGTCCCTATAGCACTGGCTGTGGTCACTTCAATGGTCAAGGTTCAAGTAGTCGCTGCCACCAGATGTTAGAAACTACTGGATGCTAACACAATAGCTATCCCTCTAACAGGTCTCATATGGTCACAAAGTCAAAAGATCTCTTACTTTTAAAATATTATTTCAGATTTTACCATCAGTCACAGTCATGATCAAACTACATCACAAAACATGTGCTAACTAACTGGACTGAGCATGCCCAGCCTTTTTGTGGCCTGGCACCTCAGTCTCACAAACTATCAACACGTGGTCACATCAATGATATCTGTTGGTGTGTGTATGTGTGCAATGGTTCAACAGTCTTGTTAGGCCGTTCCTAACAGTTCCCTCCAGCTGTGCTTTACTCATTGCTCCGAAGCCGAAGATCCTTGCAGAACTGGTGCATTTTCATTTGCTCCTATCTTGGACATAGGATTCTGACATGTCCGATATCAGCAGTGAATTGTAAGATGAAATCCAGGTGTCAAGTCTGTCGAGGAAATTGTCGATCAGAATGGGATGAGATGGCCTCTGTCGGCTTGTGGTCGATGAGGTTATGACAGATGCTGCCTTCCCTGCAATATCATAAGTGCTAGATGCTCACGGTCAAATTTGGTGTAATGTGTTTTAGCTGACTTGAGTGTTTTTGAGAAGAATGATACTGGATGCCATTCACCACTGATATATATATTGTTGGAGGACTGCTCCAACCGCAACCTCCAAGGCATCCATTAAGATGCCAATGGAAGAGGAGTGTAACATTAGCCAGAGTCTCCTTGACTGTAGTGAAGGAGTGACAGTAGCAATGTCCCAGAGACAGTATTTGTACTGGTCTTGTAGCTGTGTGAGTAATGTATTGAGAGGCTGTAGGATATTCACACACAACCAGATATGAATCTGTGATAAAAGTTAACAAAACTGATGAATTCACGAAACTTCTGTTTGTGTATTTTTCTGAGGAAAGCATGGATTACTTTAAAAGGTGAAATTACTACCATGTCCATAGCAGGGAGTTTAAATATACTGGTGATGAGGATACCATACTCACTCAAACATTCCCGTACAAGTCATGATGATATGTGCTCATTGGTGCGAGAGCTAGCAATTAAAAAAAAACGTGAATACGTAGCAAAAGCATAGCCCATGCAGCACTTGATCCATAAACCACTGAAACATCTGAGCAGCATTCCTTAAGCCGAACAGCATCCATAGGACCTCAGATAGACCAAAATTGGTAGTCACTGATGTTTTAGGAATGTCAGCCAACTCAACTGGAATCTAGTGGTAAGCATGGACAAGTTTAACCTTGAAAACAAATAGTGTCACCTTGTAGTGAAGAAGCAAAATCTTGAATGCATGGGATGGGATAATGGTCTGGCATTGGAATGTGCTTATAGTCACCACAAGGATGCCAGTCACCTGGGGTTTTCTTTGGAACCATGTGTAGAGGTGACAACCAGTTTCTAGATGAACAATGAATGATACCAACTCCATTTGCTCGAATGTAGAGTTATTCATGGTCCATTGGGCAAGTGTATGCAGTGATAGGAGGACCAATAGTTTCCAGGTGGTGTGTCATGTTGTGCATGATGGGATGATTACTAGAGCATAGCTGTGCAACTGCAGGAAATTGGGAGAGAATGGCTGAGATTTTGTTTGCAGGTTTTCTTGGCAGTAACGGGCTGGGCGAGTGTTTGTGAGAAATGAGTACCATGTGTTGCTATTGCACTATTGTTGACCGCCTGAAGGGGAAAGTTATCCTACCTACTGGGCACCCATTCACTACCCCATTCACTACATGAAGGAGGAACCACAATTACTTCAGAATATGGAGGCGCATAGGGCAATCAGTTAAAAACACACAGATGAATTGTGTCAGGGATCGCTTCAATAGAGGAGACAGAGCAGTAGAGCTCCCTGGGAGCCATCCAAGACTTGAACATGTTCGATTAGCTAAACATTAAAAGCTGTATGACAAAGCCACTTGATGCACACAGCTGACACTTTGTGTCCATATATGGTGTTGTATCCTGAGCCTCAAACTAAAAGGGACCAGCTGTTGAGTTTAAGTTTCTTAGCATAATCCAGTATGTTCACAGTCACTATTGTCGGATAGTTACAGAGTAATAGTCTAGCTGGTGGAATATGGCTACTCCCTCACAACTTGGTTGTAGGCCAATAGCACTCGTTGTTACTAGTGACTGCCTGATGGTTTAAAGGTCTTTCACATGGTAATCAACACCTCTAGGCTCAGTCTCCAAAGAGTGTCTCTGTTAGTGTGCATGTTGGGTTAGGTGAAAGTGTAAAAGGTCGGGATTGATGGTGGAGGGAGTGCACTACATTCTGGAGGCAGTTTATATACTTCTGCTCATATCTCAGTAGGTGTGTGAGCACCATTGAGGGAATAGCTACCTTGGCTAGTTCTCCCAGATTTTCTAGACTACATATTATATGAAGCTAAAACCATCTAATTTCCCCCTTCTCCATAGATTCTTTGCCCACCAATCAATCCCTTGCATTCTAGGGTGAACGCATGGCTAAATGCCTTGATAAATAAATAAATGTACATACACATATATAGACATAAGACACACCATGCAAGGCAACACAAAGTTTTCCATCAAACTTCCCAGTGAGGGTTCGCTTCATTCACCAATAATAGTTAAGGGGGGACTGTACGTAAGCACCACCAAAGTATTATAAATCGCCATAGCTTTTTTCCAATACACTTTACACTCTATGCAGGATACACTCTATGCAGGTAATATTTTTCAATTTGTCTTCCTTATGCTTTGTGCTTTCTAATATTTTGAATGTCTCTGCAGACGTATTTTCTCGGAAGATACATCAAGATCCCTAAAAAAGTTGATCTAACCTGCAGAAAAGTTCATAAATACCCTAATTATCAAGGTCAAACTCCCAGATTTGGTCAGCTGATAGAGAAGGCTCTAATATGTGTAACGCATGAACAGATTATCAATAAACATCGTGGGTTTTGAGTGGCAGGGCACCACTATTGCAACTGGGAAACACCAGGGAAAATCCCAAACCTCACCACTTCAAATCACTAGAACTTGCCAATACTTATAGTAATAAAAAAATTGGCACGTACATTAGAGAGATAATTAGAAGTGCTATCCAGTCATATATTTATTTTTTAGTGAAGTGTAGGAAAGTTATGAGCCCCAAAAACATGATTTTTTTATTTTATGAGAAAAATATAGTCCAAGTTAGGGCAAAAATTATGCAAGATGTGTAGTTTCTTGATCTGTCACATGGACAAAAACCAACATAACTTCGAAATGGAGCATCCAATGCCTCTCAAAGTTTGCAAATGACTAGAGGATATATAGATACCAGAACAGTTTGAAAGAAGGGGAAAAAAGTAGGGGAAAAGGAAAAAAAGTCCAGTTTTTGAGGTATAGTTCCCCCTTTTAAGTCACTATTGTAAGTTATAACATTATAACCCGAGTTACTATAGTTCAGAGATGAATTTTTCAACCGTAAATATAATTTGACAAATGGTCTGGCAACAGATGTATAATCATGGCCATTTGGCTAATGGTAATTCATTAATTCACATGTTCTATACTTTTGAGTACATATGTACATGCACACATTAAACGTAACATAATGAGCATAGACATTTCTTGAAAATGGTCAAGTGCAGTCCAGCAAAACTTTACACTTGGTTGTATGTGCATGTGTGTGCAAATATTCCATTTCAACAAACAAAAAAGAAAAAGAGTATTTCACGTGCAAATATTCAAGTGTTAAAATATATACAATTCCATCCAGACAAACTGGAATGCATGCGGTGGTGTAAGTACTGGTCAATCATCATTGGAACTAACTGACTTTAGTTGTGGCTAATGCACGTATACAAACATTAGTGGATAAAAGAAAAGAAGAATATTTTCTAATCCTCTTTAGGTTTGGTTTTGGGGTCCATGAAGTAATCCACACACATATTCCCCATTTTCTCTCCGCCTGCCCATAGTGCGTATCCAGCTGCACCACCAACAACAGCACCGACTGGCCCACCTATTGCGAACCCTCCTGAGGCAACATTACCTGTCGCACCCACAGCCTTTCCTGTTTCTTCATAGCCTGCCAATTCTAGTCCTGTTTGGGCAATATCCGCAATCACTCCTACAGGAGTAGCTAGTATTCCGACTGTTTTAGTGGCAGCTTTTGCTCCTGTTTTGGCAGCAGCTTTGGTTCCAGCTTTGGTAGCAGCTTTAGTGACTGCTTTGGTTCCAGCTTTGGTTCCAGCTTTAGCTCCAGCCTTGGCAGCGGCTTTGGTTCCAGCTTTAGCGCCAGCCTTGGCAGCGGCTTTGGTTCCAGCCTTGGCAGCGGCTTTGGTTCCAGCCTTCGCAGCAGCTTTGGTTCCAGCCTTGGCAGCAGCTTTGGCTGCAGTCTTGGCAGCAGCTTTTGCTCCAGCCTTGGAAGCAGCTTTGGTTCCGGCTTTGGCGGCAGCCTTAGTAGCAGCTTTTATAGCAGTTTTGGCTGCAGCATTAGTTCCAGCTTTAGCAGCTCCTTTGACTCCAGCTTTGACTCCAGCTTTGGCTCCAGCTTTGGCTCCAGCTTTGGCTCCAGCTTTAACTCCAGCCTTGGCGGCAGCTTTGATTCCAGCTTTGGAAGCAGTTTTGGTTACAAACAGATTTCCAGCCTTGTAGACACTTTTGACCAAAATTATCCTTGTTCCAGTTTTAACAGCTGTTTTTATTCCAGCGTTTGCTGCAGTCTTAGTGTGCTCTTCATTTATGCTAATGTTGCTGAACTTACAAGCAAGAACCTTGCAAACTTCTGCAAGCAACTGCAAGATGTACCTCAACAATGGTTCATAGGCTTTGCATATCTCTATGATGGTCTTTCTCACCATGTCATTTTGAAGTTGGCAGCAGGTCCAAGGTATGCCATGAACAACAGCAAGTTCCACTAGCTTTTTCCATCCATCGACATTGGCATTCAAGAAATATTGGAATGCCTCCTTTTGCATGCAGGTAGCTGTTGAGCAGCCAAACCATTTCAGTACTTCGGTGACCATGTCATGCAGTGGGTGGCTGCAGTGGATGGCACACAGGTATCAACACATAAACATGTCTATGCATAAGGATGTGGGAATTGGAAGGGTTGCAAATGTGTACTAATTTCAGATAGAATGGTTTCATGAACATGTGATATTCCTCCATCCCATATCAAATTCCCAAAGAAATGAGCATTCCTCCTACAGTTAACAAAAATCATGCAAACAGTACATCAATGCTTATAATGCTATATAGATACAGTACATCAATGCTTATAATGCTATATAGATACAGTACATCAATGCTTATAATGCTATATACATACAGTACATCAATGCTTATAATGCTATATAGATGCATGATAACCACATAACCGAAGAGAAGAAACAGTTGAAAATATGGCTACAGTCTGCAACCTTATGGCAACTGAGTTCAACAATAGTTCCAAGTAGATATATACTCTGTTAATACTATGATAAGCCTTATCAGCAGTATACATTTTGTACATCATTTCGAATCCCTCATGCAGGCATCAATCAACCCATTTTCACTTCAGACTGTACATCAATAAAAATTCGTATAAATATATAGCTGTGATATCACGCTATAGAAATCACACTATAGAATGTCTTAAAATAATCAGTAGCCTATTATAGTCTATAGAGAATGTCTTCATATGAATATTAGTTATAGACTGTCTTGCTTACATATGGATTTGCCTGATATCCAAAAGGAGCAGGGGCACGGAAAGGCTACCTCAAAAGTTGCACAGAGTATAGGCCATTTTCCTAGCTACAGTTGCTGTCCAAAGGTTACAATAATACATAATTTAAATATTAAAAAAAATAGGGCATGGGAGATGGTAAGAAAGAAGGGGAATCTATGATTATACTTCATGCAATACTCTGCTAGCCAGATGTTAACTGTGAACTTAGCATTACCTGAAGGATGACCATCTGCATCTTGATGAACACTCTAGCCAGCCCAGAACCTCCTCCCTATAACACTCAGCCATGGTCAGTGGTGTAGCCACCAGTACGGTTGGTACGGTTTCAACCGTACCACTTTTCATTCTCATAAAAATTCCTACCACATTTATTAATTTTCAAGTCCAGTAAATATTTGTGGTTTTAATACTTAATAACTTGTAAGTGTAAATTGCACTCTCATGCATAGACACATAATTACTATGGACCACAAAAAATGTTTATTGTGGTATAATCTGCTCACATGACTCAAGGTAGCTGCCACATGGTCAGGAATCCTTGTCATGCTATGGCTAACTTGATACTACCAGAGTTGCCATGAGAACCACATCAACCTCTTTCCTACAAGTTTCCAAAAAGGGCTTATGGACAGAAGAAAGTGGTATACTGCAGTTTTCAGAGTCAATGGTTCTCCCCTTGGAATTTTTTACATTATAACGAGGCTGAAGATGCAGTGTATTGTCATATGTGTGTGAAAGCATTCAGCTTGATCCGGATTAAAACTAGCCTTAATGCATCAACAACCTATGTTAGTATACTAATTATAATAGCTGCTTGTTTTGCTATGAAGAGTCTCTCACATATTATAATTACAGGTCAGTACAGGTTTTCACAATTGGAAAGATGCAACAAGGGCTTTCAAAAAACACCAGGAGTCTAAGACGCATGCTGAGGCTGTTGAAGCTATTATAACTTTGCCAAAAGCAACTTCTGATGTAAGTGAGTTATTGAGTCAAGCTCATAAGCGAGATAAAGAAAATGCACGTGAAATCCTCAAGACCATTCTGTCAAGTTTAAGGTATCTTGCTAGGCAAGGTATAGCTTTTCGGAAAGCTAATGCAGTTGAATCCAGTAGATAAATTGGGAGTCATGAATTGATAGTATCACTAGTACCTCAGATTGCCTCGGCACTCCCTGAGGCAATATTTTATGCCAACCTGCCAGGAATTTGTGCATATGAAAATCCTCTTGCCACCACCTCCAGTATATTTTGGTTACCCCAGCTGGGCCTGAGCTCGTACACCATCTGGAACTAATAATCTCATCTTCCCAGAGCTATTAGTGAATGTATGAATTAAAAGTCAAATTACCAGCTGCTTAGAAGTGAAATGGTGAGTTAGATAAAATGTTTTATTTAACAACAGTAGAAACAGGATCCTTGAGTAGCTATTTATCATATGCACAATTGAAACTCTGTAATTTATTCATTAAAGAAACACTGGACTTGTCTATTGGATGTTGCTGGAAAAATAGCCATTGCATGTTTCAAGATAGTATTCCAAGCCAGGGATAACACGTCTGAATAAAGACGGAACACTTGGGACTTACTGACAATTTTCACGACATTAACAAACCGCTTGGATTATATTTCAAACAATTTATCTCACTGAGCTTCCATTTTAGTTCTTTGTGTGGAACTTCGCCCTAGGGTATCTATTTATTTTTATTCTATGTACATGTTATTATGCTTGGTGTTGTTGCATTTAATATAGAGCACTTGTATGTTATGAGAAAACTGTATCAACTAGCCACAGCCTTATCAATAGCAGCTGCACTCGTTTTGCTAGGCAATTTTATTTTGTTTAAAAACACTTATCTTGTATGCATAAATATATTATATATATAGAGAGAGAGGAGAAAGAGGGAGGAGAAAGAGAAGAGAGAGGAGAGAAAGAGAGTGAGAGAGAACAGAGGAGAGAGAGAGAAGAGAGAGGAGAAAGAGAGAGGAGAAAGAGAAGAGAGAGTTAATATTATATATATATATATGTTTGACTAGTCCAAAAGCAAATAAAAGATGAACCAACATTTACATGACCCTTTATCTATTAATCACCAACCAGATTTATAATGATTATAATAATATTGATGTTGGTGTTATGTTAATGTAGGTTGTTTACATTGGTTAATTCACTTTTTTGATTAGTCTATCCAATATATAAATTTTATTTATAATAAAACATTTCTTGTTTTGTTTCGTCTGTTTTTGTGTTTTTAGTAAATCAGGAAGTAACAGTATAATAACAGAACTTACCAATCATAGAAGTTATTTTTTATCATGTTTATACAAAAGTGGACACATGCGCCTATGTTTTCATATAGTGCACATAGACACATCCATTATAAGTATATAGTTACCCGAGGGCATTTAAGATTTGTGCTGTTAATCTCATCACAGGAATAAACTTCTGAGGAAACCATCTGATCACTTCTTGATAGTAAAATGTGCATTATTGGTGACTCAGCTTAGTTTTGTGTTCTTAACTAATATCACTAGAATAAGCTTCTGAGGAAACTAGCTTAGTTACCTGATTTTTTAAAGGTTTGAGCTGTTAACTACTGTGACGAAACCAACTGATTAACATCATGGTTGGAAAATGTGAAGCTGCTCGCTGACTCATCTTAGCTAGACTGGATATAAACAATGACCTTCCTTTACATATCTTTGGGGGTTGGGGTGAGTAGAGAAACAGATTAGTGCTGAATAGAGAAATGGGTTAGTTTTTGCACAGTCTGGTATTAAAATTTTGATGAGTGCATGAAGTTAGTCACAGGAAAAGGATACATAGATAGTGCTAAAGGGATTAGTCATTGCAATGAGTTGGAATCTTCTGGTTGTGAAAGACTGAAGGCATGCTCAAAGTGTTTTTGGGGTTGTAATTGGCAGAATATACCATTTGTGTGACTAAGAAGCTACCAAAGTGAGTTTTAGCTGAGATAAAACCTTTTCCTTGGCCCAATAGGTAAGTAACATCAGTACATCATTTATATATAAAGGGGAAATTCTGTGGGATTTTTTTGGCTGTTCACTTTGGCACACAAGGTCACAGGTTCAATTCTGAGAGGGTATTTTTTCCCCCTCACTTTTCATCCCATTTCTTTTCTTTTTTACTTTTTTCATTTGCTTTATATTCTGGTCAACTTGTGTTGAATCATTCTTCACTCTCACACTGCTGGCCTTTTTTTGCTTTCCCCCCCCGTATTTTTCCTCTTTCTTCCACCTACCCTTCCCTTCGATTGATACTCAAGGTCCCCATTTCAATACTGGGTGAAGTCTTGCTAATTTTTTAAAACCTTCCCTCTATATCAAGTTCCTAGTTTTATCAGGAAGGAATCATTTACCTTTTTAATAATTTCCCCCTTACAGCCATCAGAAAAATCACAACAAACATTCGATTGACAAGTAAAGATGCAATGACTTCCCTTAAATTTCTTCACTCCATTCTGTGGGATGGTTTCAGTCCCACCAAAAATATCAGTAGTTATAAAGTATGTCTTTGTCTGTCTCTAAGTCTCTAAACACTGTATATGTGCGTGTGTGTGTTTAGAGGCTACCATGTTGATAGCACTCCTGTAAGGCACTTACACCTACTCGCTAGTAGTTGGCCTGTGCAAACCTTAACAACTCTTTCACAGCCAATGAAATTCACCACTCGGTAAAACAAGCCCATAATGTACTGCATTTCCCCTTACACAGACTCTGACCAAGAAACTGAGCTCTCCCCACATGCCGATGAATAAAGAGATGCCTTCTCCTCCAACTCTGATGATGAGGTCGGGAGTGTGGAGAATGCCACCAATCTAGCTGAAGCAGAGGTGAAAGAGGGCAACACCAGCAGCTGGAAAGGCTCCCTCCCAGACCAATTCCCTCCTGAACCCAATGCGGAATTACCAGACTTCCACGTTGATGTGTTCGTGCACTACAGCAACAGAGGGAGGTCGTCCAGACAACAGAAGCAGGAGCTGTGCCTCTCCCACTCACCTAATTGAGGCCAATTCCACCCAGTAGAAAGTGGACTGGAAGCACTTGGAGAAGCACAAGGGAAGGATCCTGAGCCCAACTCTATGCTTTTCTACAAACAGGTATCCTTTACCAGAAGTGGAATTGGACTTGACCAAGTAATATTGACAAGTTGATTGAGTAGACTGCCTACAACTTTGGTTAGTACAAGTTCTCAGACATGCCTTTTGGTTTTGTTGGCCCCAAGCTGTCTTCCAATGGCTTTGCTGACATCTCTTCATTTCTTGCTGCATATATGGACAATTTCGTAATTTTGTTGTTTTCAGCTCATGTTGGGAAGACCACATTGCCCACCTACATCAAGTTCTCACCAGACTGGAGGAGGCCAATCTCACGGTCAAGCCTTCCAAATGTAAAATTGCAACGAGAGAAACTCTCTACCTTGGATACATAGTAGGGAGAGGCAAGGTGCATCCACATGACACCCAGATTCAGGTGATGCAGGATTTCTGTCGGCCAAGTATGAAGAAGGACGTACGATACTTTCTTGGCCTAGCAGGCTGATACAGACAGTTCATCCCACTTATTGCTCACATAGCCAGACCCCTAACCTAAGCCACAAAGAAGGAAGCACCTGAAACTGTTGCATGGACGAACAAGCAAAGGTGTAACTCTTGATTCTCTCAAACAGGCTCTCTCACCACCCTGTTCTTACGGGACCCGACTCCACCCGGCTCTTCCTCCTCCAAACTAATGCTTTGCACTGCAGAAGGCGACATCCTCAGTCAGCTAGGAAATGATGGGATAGAGTGGCCATTAGCATTTTACTCCAAGCAGCTTCTACTATGTGAGGAATGATACTGCCAATGCCGATGGCCTATCCCGACAGGCGTGGATGGAAGAGACAATTTCACTGCTAAGAGAGAAGGGAGGGGTCTCAGGGACTCACAACCCACAGACTGGGCTGTCCCTGTCAGATCACAATATGCAGATACACATGAGAACCTCAGTGAGAACCTCAGACAATATAACTCTCTCATTGGTTATATATGTGTGAATCTGGCTAAGTTCTATATACCCTATAAGGTGATGTCTGGTTCAGGCATGTCAGCCTATTTAAAGGCTGGGAGTCTGACAGAGCCCAAGAATGTAAGAATTGGGGAGTGTTTTATAATTATTGATTCTTGATTCCTACGAGTGAGCTCTCAATAAGTGAGCAGAGACTGTCCTGCTATGGACAAGGTGACCAGGTCCCTCACAGTAGGTACCAGACATTGCAGTGATCAGCTAATGCCAATGTCATAAGCATTAAACCTTGGAGAAGACTGTTAGTGCAGCTGCAGGTTTTATCTGCTTCTTTTCTGAACACACTTAATCCTATACGTTACAACTACTTCACATATCCTATTTCACTTATCCAAACTGGGTTAGATCACATAGAGTTTGGATATTGTAGGGTGGATATTGTAGGGTATACTGTATATTTATTTGCATAGCTACCTGCTGAAAACATGGGTGTTTAGTCCCTGGAAAAAGGTTTCAACTCTTGGATTTCAGGGTTGATTCACCATAGCACAAGAAGGCCATTGCTCCTGCCTTGCAGGAGAGACCAGCATTAAAATGCTGCATGGTCGCTTCGCTTATTGCCTTGGAGTCCATCCATCCAAGCTCGTGCAATGATGTGATGCGACTATGATGTTATTGTAGTATAAGTAGCTGAGTTTTGTAGAACATACATGTGCCCATCTGTGACACAACAGTGCTTTGATTATTTCATTTGTCAGTAGCAGAATCATGTATTCCTCACCTTTAGAAAAGTGAAAGAAACTCATAGAAAATAAGTCGCACAGACAGTGGACAAAATATTGGTGGGTCGAAGTAGAATCTTGTTAACTAGCTATGCATTTAGCAAAGTATGCAATGTTCACTTCTCAGTAGCTGTTGGAGGCACCCATGAGGTGAAATGTCAATGTGGATTTGTGTCTCAAAGGAACTAAAAGTTGTAACATTGTACTATTCATTATTGTTGTCATAGAATCAAATGTAATATAATTATGCTCTCTAGTAGTTTGCACATTTACCCTTTAATGCAAACTTCATATTTTGCATGATTTTTAATATTGCAGCTAATATATAAGAATCAAGGAAAATGAAGGGCCATCTCATCCTGCTAGGTTGGTAGGTATGGGATTTGAATTCTTAAAAAGGAAAGCAAACAGGACTCACCCATGTTGACCTCATCTACTTAGATCACTCATTACTATTTGAAACAATACATTAATCATTGTTATTGCTTGTGAAATTTGTTACATAAAGCATGGCAAACATCAGTAGCAATCATGGCTGTGCTAACTTGAATGATGACTCCAACAGGGAAGGAAAATAAAAATGGCATAATTATGATAATAATAATAATAATATTGTCAATAGAATAATTTTTAGATGTCACTTAAACCCATTCCATGAAGTATTGGATTGAATCTCAAACAACTAGATAGCAAAATGTGGAAAGATGGAGTACTTGAGCGAGGTTGTCATAGTTGATGGGATTTACAGGGTTGCTGAGCTAAAGCTTCTTCCATTGATTGAACTGTGCTCTAATAGGGGATGCATAGAATGCACATCCCCATGTAGTAATAAAAACGCACAATACAATCGTACTCTTCCCTTCTAGCTAGCTGGTGATGCTTCTGCTTATTGACCATAAGCGACTTCTGGGTCCAAAGAATGGTATTCCCCATCTGGCTGCTGCTATACTACAGTGACAGACTCTTCTACTTTCTGCCTATTGTTGTATGTTCCAGTTTATCTGAGAGATGCACATGCTAATGCAGATGGTCTTTTATAAACTCAACAATCAGATAGGAGTGGCATTTCTCACAGGATGACCTTAGCCTTCAACATTTCACAGATTGATGAACCTTCACCTAAACTGCAATTGAACAGCTACTGAGCAGAGTGTATCATTCAACTAAACAAAGTTGGCCTGAACACATGATGAATCACTGAAGCCATATCACAAGCTTTGACATCAGCTGACAGTGGAGGAAGATTACCTTATGTGGGCAATTCGTGTAATTATACCAAATGTACACCAAATCACACACCCTTAAAGAATTACATTGGGATGTTCAAGGATGAAAAGTTTGGCTTGCAGATATGTTTGGTGGCCAGGTATGGATATAAAGACATAGAGAACTTTGCAAGGAGTTGTGGCTGTCATTTCTGGTCATAGTCGATGCAAACTACAAATGGCCACAAGTATTTTAGATGTCTACAAAAATGTCAGCAAAGACCTTCAATAAGTTACAGGATCTGTTCGCAAAATATGGCCTCCCTGAACAGGTTGTAACTGATAATGGTCCTCAGTTCTCCTCTGAAGAATTCATTAAGAACAATGGCATTGAGCATACTCACTCTACCATACCATCCCACATCCAATAGAGTAGTGGAACATTTCAATAATCATCTCACAGACTTCCTCCTAACTTATCGCTCCACATGCAACAACCAATAAACACCCACCTCGCTCTTCTTTCAACGTGAAATCCGTAATGAATTCTCACTCTCACTCAACACCCAGACATCGTGAAGAATGTTTCTGACAAGCAAGCCAACCAATTGCACACCACAATCCAATGCCAACGATCACAAGTTTGAAATCAGTCAAAACATAATGGGTCGCGATCTCTGCCCTACAGCCCCCAAGTGGATAACTGGAACCATCATCACACAGATTGGACCCTTATCTTATGTTGTTCAAATAGATTCAGGTGTGGAATGGAAATGACATGCTGATCACCTACAGAATGTCACCACAGTGAAGAATTCACTTGGCACATATCAATCTCAAGATGAACCTGAATCAGATACGGATGATTATCTGATCATTAACTAATTCCTGATCCCCCAGTTCAAGATGCACCTGAAGATCTGCCCAAACGATGATATCCTGTATGCACTCAAAATCCACTGGTTCATTACAGAAATACTCTGAATGTTTAGTTTTTGGAGTTGGCTTTTGTTTTAGTGAGGGAGGAAAGCGGTGGTGGATCCTCTTTGTAGATGCTATCCAAGCTATTTGGATTGACTCAGAATATTTTTAACTCGATGATCAAGAGCAGTCACAATTTTTACAGCCACATGGAAATCTGAACCCTGAGCATAGGCATCCTGCTTAACTTCAGGTCTGCCCCTCAGAGTCCAAAAATAGATATGTTCTAAATATAGGTTACTCAATTAAAAGTCACATAGTTCTTTGTAGCTGTTGTTAATGGTTCCTTCAGCTTGGGATCCACAACACTCCCCACTTTTCTCTCCTGCAGTGAACTGAGGAGCGCTTGGCTTTCTCTTCGCTGCCCAGGCCTGTCAAGATAGGCCATCATCATTCCCATTTGATTTTCATAGCCGATAGGATATGATAAACTGAAAGGGTTTGAGGTGGAGTGACCATCTGGTGAATCTACCACTGACATATTTTATGCTGTGATGATACTGGCCAAATGTAAACTTGGGATGGCTGTATGCAGTTTGGCTGTTAGTCCTGCTTCTGCCAGGCACATTAGTGTCTGGTCTATGTGGGTGACGTTGTCTTCCCAGGTCATAGAGAAGATTATGATGTGGTCCATAATTATAGGCTGCAATGTGGGTGCTGATGTCACTTACCAGTGAGTTCATTAGATGTGGAAGGTGGCAAGTGCTTCAACCAGGGCCGAAGGGTATCACGGAAGACAGATACTTTCAAAATATGGTAGTAAAATCAGTCTTTGCCCAAGAGCCCTCCTCCATTGGCACCTGCCAGTATCCCTTAGTGAGATCCAGCATGGTGATGAACTGTGCCGTGGTGAGACAATCCAGGAGGCCCTCGATCCTGGGCATGGTAAAGGGTCTGGGTATGTGATGGTGTAGACCTTGTGGTAGTCCATGCATAAACAGAACAACCCATCCTTCTTTGGGACGAGGACAATGAGCCATGGCCACGGGCTGATACTTACTTTAATCAGGCCAGCCTTGACAGTGTTGCTACATAATATTTGACAGCTGTGACACTGGCCTGGGGTAAGCAGTATGGAGGGGAGCTGATGGGCAGCATCACCCGTGTCGATTATCATAGCAGTGAACTCGGTTCTGACAAGTTGGTCTAAGAATACACGATCATTTTTCTTGAGGAGAGGTTCCCTCACTGATTAGGGTATGGCAGGTCTGCATTGATGGGTGGAGCGGGCAATGTCACTGGCATACTAGGCCAGGTTTGGCAGCTCATTGTTTTCGAGGGTGGATGCTTCTGTAGTGGACAATTGCAAGGATATAGCAAATGCCCCTCTTCCATGGCCAGCAGGAGACTGACCATGTCCATTGCTATCTGTGAGAAGGGCATGCCAATGATGGGTAGACCTTCCTGTGTGTACCTCGGGCCATCTTCTGGCAAGTCTGACATCTGCAGTAGTGGTCAGTCACGTCTCCTTGTACTCCGGGCCTGAAGAATTATCAGAGTAGCCTAGCCATCATCAGGTTACTTCCAAAGTGCCCAGCCCATGGGGCAAAGTGGGTTATCCTGACGGTGGTTTCACGATAGATCGTGAGGAGGATGAGCTGACTCAGTGCTTGTTTTTGTTTGGTAGGTGTCCAGCAGTGGTAGAGCAGTCCGTCGCTCATAAAGGGGGATCTGCCCTTGCTACATTTTGTTTTGGCATATCTCAGGGATGATTCACTCCTCTGTGCCTGGTGGAGTTGGTTTCTCCCAACTTCCAGTGGTACTGGTTGTTCCAGGGCAGGGAGAATTCCCAGTGGGTGTGTCTCTTTGCAGCTCTCGTGTGAGCATTCCTTTTTGTTGTGAGCTGAAACACATCTTTACTGAGTTGCAGGAAGTCAGAGATATCATGGTGTTGAGGTTGTGGGCCCATGGAATCATCTTCCCCAGATGGATGCCCAAACATCATGGTGGGTGGGGTGATGTGGTTAGAGTTTGATTGTGATGATGGCGAGGTGGTGATGGTGTCTTCTGAGTCTGATGTGGGTGAGGATGTCGTGGCGGAGATCCTTCATGGTGCGAACCTTCCTACGTCTTGGTCTTGGGTAGCATCCAGACTTGGAATAGGTAGGTGACCACATCATCATTGTTCCACGGGAGGAATTCTGATGTCTGTTGCAGGGCTCCTTCAGTGTCGGTCACTCAGTTCCTCTTATTGTCATTAGCAAGGTCCAACCCAAGTAGGCCATCAAACTGCGGGGTCAGGTTGATTGCCACTCGCATCAGCCATGCCTTGTTGTAGACCTCCAGCTCCACCTCTGTAGTTTTGTAGTTTGGTAGTTATATGGTACTGTTTGATCCAGATATCTGCAGAGGTGGGCCTATCCTGGGGTCCCTCAGTAGCCATCATTAGATCAAAGGAGGGTAGTCACTGGCCGTGTGTACTCGGCGGCATTGTAGGGGTTTGTCCGGTTCCACTTTGGATGGTCATTGCCTTTTTCGCCAGTTGCTCTATCTAATCAGTCTGGTGGTGTCATGGTGATTCCAGCATCTGGGGCCTTCGAATCTGGGTTGACTGTAGATGTAGTCATCTGCCAACCTTGTGGGGAGGTCAGATTTTGTTGCCTCACACATGTCTGGATTATGGGCTCCATGCCAGAAATCAACTTCTCCTGTCCAATATGATTCTTGAGCTCCTGAAATGTGGTCCAGTTGTTTAGTTCATCACCCTCTGGTGGTAGTGATGGTGGGTCTCTGACCCATCATCTTGAGGTGGTGCCACATCAGTCTGTAGTGATTTTGGTTGATGCAATCAGTCATTTACTGAGTGAGTGGAAGTCCATCTTCTCCTCCAATGGCAGGCCCTTCCAGAAACGTAGGGACTTCACATCTAGGAGTTGGAGGAGTTTGGCAGCCCAAAATTCCTCTTCCACATGAAACATCGTCATGTGGTCTGAGAAAGTGTTGAGGAAGGATTCTATGTCCGACATGTTTTTGAATGTTGGAAGGGTGGGGGCAACTATGGTAACCCTTCTCCTATCTCTCTCCTTCAAGAGGGCAGTGTGCTCCTCTAATTCCTGACATCTCTCCTCCTCTGCTGCTCTATGCTCCCTGTTGGTTCTTCTGCACTAAATATTTCTTCTCCGCATTCTCACTGGCAATTGTGGATGCCATAAACATCTGCGTCCATCATGCTTCTCGCTTTTTGTCTCGTTCTCTGTCTTGCTCACCTCGTAGCTGATTCTCTCTCTGATCAGCCTATCTGGCCAGCTCCACTACATCTTTGCCAACATTTCTATCACTCTCGAGATCTGACTGATCTCCGAGTGAGTGTTGGCAGCTGATTCCTGTGTTCCCCCAGGGTGTCATCATCGTCTTGTAGAGACTTCTGGTTGCTGATGAAACTGATTGGATTGGGTAATGGTATGTGGCCATGGTGGCTGCCTTCTGCTGCACCCATGTAAGCATCTCGGACTCGGTCTAAAGTGCAGGGAGGCAGCCACAAGCCACAGCCAGACATTAAGGTATACAAAGTTCGCCTTAGATCTTTGTTAGAACTTCACAAACTGTTTACAATATAGTGACCAATTTCTTTATCTGGAATTGGTTCATGTTCTGGTATCTGCCACCAATGTGGTGGATCCTCTGTAAATCCTACCCAAGCTATTTGAATTGACTCAGAATATTTTTAACTCAATAATCAAGAGCAGTCACAATTTTTACAGCCACATGGAAATCTGAACCCTGAGCATGGGCAGCAGGCTTAAATACGGGTTCACCCCTGTCGGTCCAAAAATAGATGAGTTCTAAATATAGTTTACTAATTAATGACAATTGTAGCTGTTGTTGTGGGTTCCTTTGGATCCACAACAGTAGTATATTCAATTACTCTATTGTTTATACCACTAGATCTCTTCTATAAGTGTGATGTAATATTTTGGTTTTGTTATTCTTTTCCATGTCATATATATATATATACAAGCAATCTCTCTGTATTAGAGGTTCACTCATTGAAGAGTTAGCTTGGAAAAACTGACAACAATAATTAACACATAAACTTATGATACTTCAAATGCTTTCCAGCATAAAACATTACTGTCTACCGCATCATCCTCAATTTTTTTCTCAGTTCGATGCATTCTATAAACTCACTAACTCTATCAATGTCCATGTGCTACTGCCTGTGAGTTATGCAATTGGTAAATACAGAGCTTGATAGACCCATGGAGATGAATACTTAGGTTTTTTTCTATTGTTTTCTTATATCCACCAGCTTATAATCTTGGCAAAGGATACTCTGGAAACTGGAAGTCATTTTGGAGCTAATAATGGCCAAAACCACCATTTGGACATTTATGAAACTACGATGACTTTCTCAATAATCAACTTGAAACATTGAGGGAGTAATTTTCAAGTTGATTATTGTGAAAATAATTATGTCAACTGTCAACTCAGTGTTTGTTGAGAATTTATGAAATTGCCAATGAGAGTTTTAGCCGGAATATGAACTTTGGTCTTTAGGCGGAGGTTGCTATCTGCTATTTTTAAATGGTGCATCTCACCAGGACAGGAAGAGCTAATGTACTCCATCCCTTGATAACAACAATGCAGAATCAAACATTTTCCCCATGTGTAATAGGTTACTCCTGGAAATACATGGACTTGAGGAACTACAGCCACCATGATTACAAGGCACCTCATTTTGTTTTCTAGCAATGCTATGACCACCAAAGATGACTGATAAGCTGCTCAGAGGTTCCCTGATATGTTTAGTCAGCAGTTGATGTGCCATTGTACTGAATAGACATTAGTAGTATTTACCTTTCCTCACAGTGATAAGTCAAACTTTTATTCAAATTAGCATTCTGGGTAAAATTAGTACGTGATATCTTAGGTTAATACTTTCATTTGTAGTGCAATTGAACTCTAATGAAATTTAAACAGACGAAGCTAAACTGAACAGTAAGAACATTCTAGAAGCATGTGACAGGAAATAACTAAGAAACAATAAATACATTCAGTCCATTAAAGCACTCATGAAAGTACAGTAAATATTTACTTAACACTATTAATTAATGTCACTTCCTGTGCTAACCACTAATACTAATGAGATCAGAGTCTTAGTTCAATCACCACATAGTACAATAGTAAATGCAACAGTATATAAATTAAAACAAAGAAGGCCTGAAAGCATTACACTAGCTGCAGCACTCCTGTAAACTGCATTAACAAAAGAGAGAGGAATGGCGAGAGCTGTGACAATTGTGAGATAATAAGATCTTGCTAAAATATTTTGTAGATGTGCACTCAGATGCTCTTCCACGACTACTTACATGCATGCATGCATTCAGCAAAAATACTCTCTGCAATACGACTTCTGGGTTGCATACTATTATGTTTAGCAATGAAGGTATCCCATATATTTTTCAATACAAGTTCAAGAATGGTACTTGATCAATCCTACTGTTTCCTGTTCTGGTTGTAGTTGTGAGATCTGGAGTAAATTATTTGGTGTTTGACATACCATTGTATTCTCGCTATTGACTTTGTGTGGATGCTCATTCAGGAGTTGATATGCCATTGTATTTTCAGTACTAACTCTGTGTGGATACTGGAGAGACAAGTGGCAACCTGTTCAATCACTCAGAGTCGAAGCCAAATTGAGATGATGGAAACTATTGATTTTAAATAAGCCATTGTACCATTCTTCAATATTGGCCCTCTCTGTTAGATTCTACTTTACCAGGTAAACTGATAATATCCATCTGTAAAAATAGGTAGCACATCATTTGAAAAGTATTATCATGATTACAATCATACTAACTATGCTGAGGTTTTGACTTCATTAGTCGCCACACAATAGTGTATTCATTATTCTCCTTTTTTTTAGCACTTATAGTGTTTTAATGACCATAACTGATACCTAATGATTATGGACACTCAATTTCTCTGCCATTCAGGTAGAATTAATGGCTGACAAATTATCACAGTGACATAAAGCAACCCATTCCTTAATTAGCTACACTATGATAGTTCAACATATCAAGGAATGTTGTAGATTCCCAATACAGTGATGGAAGGGTAAGCTTACATTTGGGTGGATATTATAATTTACCATATTTAATCCAACAGCTTGTACTTCTCAATGAGTTCCCTTAGCCTGTATATGGCCAATGCACAAATAATTATCAATAGCAAACGGCATCATGTTGGAGCTAATTACATCCGCTTGTGGTTAATAGTTGAACTTGCTTGCACTGCAGTCAGAACCAGCCAGTATCATGCTTGGTAAGTTAGGGTCTAGGTAAACAAGGTTCACACTGATAATTACAAGTAAAACTTACAAGTAGAGTTTTTAATTATTATTTAGTTTATACAGCAGAGAGAGAACATTTTAATTTTACTACAAACTCTTGATGTACAGTAAATCTAGCAATTTATATTTCTTTGTTCTCATAAAAATAGCAGAATTATGTAGTAAATTTGGCAGAACAGATTGGAATGTCTATGCTGATTGCATGGAAAGTTTCATCTTTCTGTGTTCTAATAGTATGTTGAGACACTTTTGTCTTAATTTTTTTATTTTTAACTGTCACTTCTTGTTTCAGCTGATCCTGCTATGGTTTTTATTTTAACAAAGTGTATGGAGTGTATCTCAATAAGGATTAGATTATTAATTACCATACAATGCTCTTAATATTGTTTATAGAATTCTTCACTGTGATTTTGCGATGGAGGACTATCAGTAGAATTTGAGGACCTCATGACCAGATATACCTCTGTATTTACATGGAGTTAATGAGGTGTGCAATATAGATATATAATACTATAAGTGGGTAAAATATATATTAATACCTTTGAGGCACACTCTAGAGCATGTTGGACCAAAGTAACCTACTGACGAAATGAACCAGTCAAGAAGAGGCAAAGAGGTTTCTGAGCTTGGTGAAACTAGAAGACGTATTGGGGGATACTGAACCTCCAGCAACCTCCATGGTAAGTTCAAACCCACAGTTACAAAGTGGTAGTGGGTCTGTAGCTGGTCGCTAGTGACAGCTAAAACAGGC
Organism: Cladorhizidae sp. MBARI D1340-BT2; assembly: GCA_028752905.1. NCBI lineage: Eukaryota > Metazoa > Porifera > Demospongiae > Poecilosclerida > Cladorhizidae > Cladorhizidae sp. MBARI D1340-BT2. The sequence goes on from JAQNBH010000016.1 coordinate 25,830,143, forward strand.
CAGCCTGTCCCACAGTGTGGTCTTTTGCAGGAATATTCTGTATCAACTGTGCATGCGGTAACAGTTCATTCTAAGAGTTCCCAAGCATCATCTCAAAGCCGCAAGATTCCATCATCCTGCAGGATTCTCGATTGTTGGGCACACTGGAATTCCTCATTCATATTGCAATAAACAAAGTGATGACTTGCATTTCACTTTGTCACTTTTAGAGGGTGCAGGTTAAACTCCTATAGTGATTTGGGTCAGTTTCACATGACCTTATTCAGGAACACCACTTTGGTTTGACAAAAGTTTACGCTGGCTATTCTTATAGCTACATTGTCGATCGATCAACCGGTAGTGTCCCTAAGGTAGTATAGCACACCTATGTGGTAGCTTATCAATTTGTGAATTTATATAGCATGGGGTGAGGGGGCTTGAAAACCCAATCCTTGCATATCTGCCCCTTTTCTTGACTCCATAACCTACACCAGTCTTTTTGGGTGAGGATTAGAGCAAGACTAGATAGGTAAATTTTCTGGGACATTGTCATTTGAGATCCCACAAGTTGTTCTAAAAAAAAAGAGATTTTCAAGTCATACTAGTCTACAGCAGTCTAGTTGCCACACCTATACTTCCAATACGGGATCCTGCAATATTGATAACTGTAAACTATTTTTATAGAAATGTATTTTATATGGTTAGGAGAGTAAAATTAGCTTGGTTGCTACTTGTGCAACCTTGAGCATTTCTCGTAATTCAAGATGGCGGCCTTAGCCATGTTGAATTTCGGGCAATTTTAATTTTTTAAATCTTAATGACATATAGGGGTGTGTAATAACTTGTAATCAATTAATACTTGTATTGTGCACTAATTAGTTGTTAAATAGTTGACATGTAATTAGCAAACCCATCTTGCTCTGAGCCTGGCACTTTGGATGGTCACAGCTCAGATATGTTGGAGTTCATTGCGAACATAGTGTGCATGTAAGTTTGATATGTCTATAATATTTCCTGGGTATCATTAGATGTTTTGCATTGACTTTGTTTCCTTATTTCAGTGTGTGATGAACCAGCATGATCAGCATCCCAACATCAGTCTTGCAATATTTTTAGTCCATGTAATGCCAGTGGAGCTCTACAAACATTCAAGACCCATGGCTGTGCAGAAGATCATCGCTACAAGTAAAGTGAAGCACAATCAACTGTACAGAACTCTGTCTGGAAGTGATATTCTAGCTCACAAATCATGCTATACTTCGAGGAGTAGAAACAATGAACTGGGAAAGAGAAAGTCTGGATTGACTGACACTGGTGTTTCCAAAAGGTTGTTGAAGTCTCAATGTAGTGACATTGTTTTCAAGCGAGACTGTCTGTTGTGTGGGAATATGTGTAAGCCGAAAGACAGTAAGAACCCACACCACTGAGTGCAGGTCAGAACTGTAGATAGAAGTATAAATAGTAGTGATATCCCGTTCGGCAACACTTTGACATGAGCGACAGGATCAGTGGGCTAATGATGTAGCTGTTCGACTCATTGGGGTCATTGATCTGCCTGCTGCTGACGCACAATACCATGTGCCCTGTTACAGTAATTATTTCGAGTTGTTCCCGTGTCCTACCCCTCGATATTGGCACCTGTGGAGGAGACACTGAGATCTGTAGTCATGACGATGGCTGAAAACATGACAGACGTGGACGACATCGGAACTGTATTCCATGTATATCGCTGCCTTGGGTACTGTGTCAAGAAGACAGTTTATGTCCAGCATCACATCCTACTTTGGTGAAAAGCTGCTTCTACTCCACATCGAAGGTTGTGAAAGCATAGTTGGATTTAAAGCCAGCCTTGGAGAGTTTATCAAAATTGCCAAAAAAGCAATAGAAACACAGTGACGATGATGAACTGGAGAAGCTAGTGAGAGGAATATTCGCAGTGAGGTCAGGGTGATACCTAGGCCTGGAGACTACAACCTTGGTGACTATGCTCACCACAAGACCATTGAGAATACCAGTGCTACTCTTCTTAAACTAGTATCTAGCCTTGGTATCAGCAGGTGCCATCAAGAAGCCGTCCTTGACGTTGGCTCACTGCATTCGGCAGCACATTTGTGGTGCCAGCAAAAACCAGACTACACTCGGGCTCGCTGTGAAAGTACACCACAAGCAAGGTAGTTCCGAGCTCATCAAGACTCTCAATGAGCACGGTATCACCAGCATATACGATGAAGTGCTGCATTTCCGCAAGTCAGTAGCTAAGTTTGTGTTGGACAACCATTCAGATTATCACAAGCTTAAGCTTGGAGATTGGCCCTATCTTCAACTGGGCTGACAACTATGATTTGTACATCGCAAGCCCCAATGGGATGAAGAGCACCCACGCCATGGTCATGGAGTTCACCCAGCATCCTTCCGGTATCATCAGCACAGGAAAATTGGCGTGATGCAGCTGAATATCCCTCGACTCCAGAAACACGAGGCATCCTCTGTACAATTAACCCACCAATGTATACAGCTGAAACATTATGCTGGGCCTTCCGAAGTTAACCCACCTCTGCTTCCGATGAAAGCTCTATCCGCTGAAGAGTCGCAGCTTCAGTCTGCAGCAGTCATGTTCAGTCAGCAGCGAGATGCGGCATGGCTGTCGCAAGTCCACGGGAATGACAGGCCATTTGAGTGGGCTGACTTCGATACTCAGCAAGACCGATTGGTGGCAGGCTCTGCCCAGAAGCCCAAGATACTGGTCGTGTTCGGACTGATGATCAACTCACCACAGTCTGATATAGTCAGAGGTCGACTGTGAGGTGAGTGAACTGCATCACAAAATTATTGAGAGACCTCTCAAGATACACAAGCATAGTTATTACAGTGTCTGGGTGAGCAGGTGGTGAGTTGATCATCAGTCGGCCAGCTTCTGTATCATGTTGTCTGGCCAGTCTCCGGGACTACAGGAGATCTGACTGCAAGCTTCGGCACACGACTGGTCCACTACCCTCCTGTCTCCAAGAAAATTGTTCTGATCGACAGATATGACCAAGAAGCTCCCAGTGCAAAAACCACGAGCGGACGAGAAGAGGAAGAGCCAAGGAAGTCAACCTAACCCCAAACACCCTGCTTCCTTGTCAAGAAATTATTCTTCATAATTACAGGAACAAAAATCTGCTCAACAATATTCTATGCAGCTATTCCCTTCCACACAACATCGGTCCAACTTGACAACAAGCTGGACTGTGTTGTTACCCATGCTGAGGCAGATATCACCCTCTGCAGCTACATGCTGAAAGAGGTTGCAGAAGGCGCCCAGACCATCCGAATCCTGTGATGACACCGACATCTTCGTTCTCTTGGTTTACTGGACATCGAGGATGAGAGTTGTCGCCAAGATTCAAATGGAAAGGTGGAATGGCAACGTCTTGGACATCAATGAAACTGTTCAGCAGTTAGGCACCAGAAAGTGCAGCCTACTTCTTGGTATCCATGCTCTGTCAGGCTGTGATACAGTGTCTTACCCCTTGGGAAAAGGAAAGAAGTCAGCACTCAAGCTCCTAGAGATAGATATACCAGGACTCGATCAAGTGCTCGGACAGTCTGGCGTGACCCATGCTCAGCTCCAAGAGACAGCATGCACTTTCTTCTTACCCCTCTATGGACAAAAGAGCTGTATAATGTGCTCACTTCATTGAAGAAACTGCCACCGACCGATCCCAACCTGTAGCTGTACATGCATTGAGCTCATCTGCAGATGCTACTGTGGAAGGCAGCGGATCAACGTGACCCACCTGAAGAAGCTCGAAATATTGCCAACTTTGGTTGGAGCATCGAAAGCTTTGTTCCTCAAGCACTACTGGATGTAGTGGCACATGCTGCAGCTGCTACAGCGCAGGACTTTCATGCACAGACCACTGCAAGTGTGAGGGAGGAGATATCTGCTGTAGTCTTTTCACCAGCAAGCAGATGGATACCGACGACGATGAAGGGGAGCATGATGAATAAACATATACTTTATTTATATGTTATATATACTTGCAATTAGGAATGGCAGACCAATAAATTCAAATTCAAATACGTTTTATTTCATGCATATTACATCGGAATTTAAATTTTAAGTCAAATTTGACCTCTGATTTGACCGTGACTTTGTCCACATATCTAACTGCAGAAATGGACTCCCCATCCTGGAAAACCCTGAAAAAGAGGTATTACATGACCCAATATCAAAAGAAAAAAATTGCCCGAAATTCAAGATGGCTTCAATTGTGAGAAATGCAAGTCGCAACCAAGCTAATTTTGCTCTCCTAACCATTTAAAATACATTTGTATAGAAATAGTTTACTGTTATCCATTGCAGGGTCAACATAATGCAACTAGACTGCAGGCAATGTTCTAATAATTGGCTGATTGCATCTATGGCCATCTGGATCAAGACCATTTTCCGTAAAATCAAATCTGCACCCTTTGCTAATTTCGGCATCTCCATCCATTCCAGTGAGCCCATTGGTGGATGGCTTCATTCCCATCTAGCCCTGCATTATGATGCTATTGTGGTTCTGTGACTCACCCCTCCTCATTATTTATAGTCACAGACCTCTACTTATCTGTCACAAGACACCACAGGATATATTTTTCCAAGATGCTCTGCTGCAAGATAATGTATTTACTACATGGGGAACTGTGTAATCAGAGATTCCCAGAAAAACTCGAGTGATGTCTTTCACCCAGATTTCGTTGGAGCCAACATCTCAGTTAGCAAGCAATTCTGTAGAGACCAGACTATAAACAAATTCTCAATGAAAGCTGGAAGTGTTTTCAGGAAGTTCGAAGGCCACCAAACACTGCCAAAATGTTGAAAGCACTAGAGTAACCTCTATCCTTTAGTGGCCTTTAGTTTATGGATTCGATTAGCTACCAAAACCTTAAAGAAAATTGCATGAAGATGACACGAAAAAACTATATCCTTTAGTGGCCTTTAGTTTATGGATTCGATTAGCTATATACCAAAACCTTAAAGAAAATTGCATGAAGATGACACGAAAAAACTATATAGCATTTTATGCAGAAGCTGGCAATGAGATTTTTACACAAAGTTATTACGGAACTTTTATAGTATATTAGCCTATTCTGAGATTGAGAGCAATCTCACGATGGGGGTTAAAAACTTAGCGAGTTAAAAGTTAAACATTATAATTATGCAAACATCCATGGCTATGATCTTCACATTACAGATCAAGGAGCTATCGTCTTGACGACACTTTCATAGTCCAAACACGACAATTGTACTACTTTTGGCGACTGTAATATTGTTTGGGTCTCCTTATATGATTTGTTCAGTAGTCTGGAAGTAATGTGCGCATAGTGTGTCGCCTCAACCAGCGTGATCGAAGTAAAAATATAAACACTCAGCCCAAATGTAATGTCCTAACTACAGTCAGAACCTGCTAATGTAAATTATACCATATATAGCAACTATGAGGTTGTCCACCTTGAACTGTGATCACCATGCTTTCGTCTCTGCAGCTACACTACACTCGCACCAGAATGTTCTGTGGTGATGCTACAAAAAAATAATACAAACTTTGTGCGCATAGAACCTCATTCACAATGGGCCAGGAGTTTGTGGGATGGACAACACTTCCATGACACAATGCATATTTTGTATGATCCTATCAATCACATTATGAGCAAATTAATACATATGTTATCCTTTAAAAAAAGTGATACTCGCGACAATCATATGTATAAAACTTAGAATAACAATGATAAAATATTGGTTACAATGTTGTGACCAAATTGGTGGTGAGATCAGCTGAAGAAATACTGGACAATGAACACAGTTCATCTTCAATTACTTCAGGTTCAAGAATATTTCTTTCAACGGTTCCCCTTCGTTCACAAGCTTGCACAAAGCAGCAGCACTTCAAGTAATAAATAACATCAATTCTGTCCTTCCATGGCAGAGAGTAGAGCTTATCAACCTCCTCTAATGTAATTTTCTACAAAAGTTATAAACAATATAGATTAATAATTATTGTTGCCATTCTGGTGCCAAAATACACACTGTCAAAAACCACTGAAGAAAGAGCAAATTTAGGGAGTACACTAGCATTCCCTTTACTGGTTTGACCTCCTTATTAAATGGCAGATGCACCCCCACCACCAAACAAACGAATAAGAACTTGTATCACACAGGCACCTTCTTAGCAGCCCCATAAGAGTACTAGCATCCCTTGAACCCTTAGCTAAGGTATATAGTAAAGTGGTGGATATTAAAACCGTAAATCTGGGAAAAGCAGTTAATCTGTGTGCAATTTTGTGCCTGGCTGACCAGACTCAGTACCTGCTAAGAAATGAACAATCTTTGGTTTACTGAGAAGTAAACACTTGTCACAATAGCAAACTTTTAACAAAGCAGTTAATCTATACTTCGAATCACACCGTAAATCTGGAACGATTGGATTCATACCTAGGATATTGTTAAAGCTGTGTTTACTTCTCTGGAGTTCAAATTGTATGAGAGAGCATTTTTTGAAGCTGGCTCATTTCTCTGAGCACGCACAAGATATAGCTAATGCATAATTTTGACCATTTTCGTTTCATTTTCCACCGATTTTTAAGTTAGTAGGAAACATTTTTTTTGATCAACAGCAATTTTGTTTGGTAACTAGCTATGTGCGTGTGTAATTTAGCAATAAACATGGTAAAGGTGCATTCTGATATGAGTATATAGTTAGTTCTGGATCTACTCTGAGCAACTAACTTATGAAGATGCTGCTTGACAATATAATAGAGAGTGGAAAAAGAGTTATTGCATAATTCCCAACCAACCCATTTATATCGGGAATGTCGCTTAAAACAATTGATTCACTGGCATCCATAAAAAACAATAAAATTCCTTGTGTGTACACATAAAGCCTATATAGCACCATGGAAGAAACTAACGAAACCTACGCTAATGTATGCAACATAGATTTTACAGTTGCTTAGTCTGACAACTACATGCAGCCTTTGTTACTACCGATGTAATACTTGCAGAAAAAGCATGGATAACGGTAATTTATTAAGTTCGTCGATCGTGCTAGCTCATATGCTTTATTATAAGTAGAAAAAATGACATGCTCAGATCACGTATTTGATTTTTGGTGTTCTCACTCATGGACAAATGTTACCAAGTCCAGGAGGGTATAGCTGTTTCTACACAAGCTGCAGAAAACTTCTCTACCAGCTAGGTTTGTGGGAGTTTCCTGAGCAACTATCACCAAGTTCTTGAAAGAGACAATAGCAACAATATACATGTATGGCATATGCTGATATGATAAAGAACCCTCACCCCAAAATAAGTTAAAACATGTTTTTTATATGCATATGCCATATTTGCTTGATCAGTGGCCTCTCTCACTGAGTTGCCACTCTCTAATAGTGGTCCTCTACTTCTTCTTGCAGAGTGTGGCAGCTCTCGAAACTATAGTCATCTGTGTTCGCGGCTGTCACACACCCTGTCCAAAACGCTCTCTACATTTTCAGCACATGCACGTAACTTGCACAATAGTACAGTAGTTAGCTCACTCTACAGTAATTAATGTCTCTTAGCTACATGTTCCTGCAGAGTATTGCTGAACCTGAACAAAATTAAGTTGTTCAAAAAGATGACTGCTAGTAGCTCTCAAAATGTTCTTGCTGTATCATAGTTTATGTCAATGTTTATGTGGTACACCTGCACTTGCCTGCAAATCAACAAATGCTGCTTTTTAATAGTAGCAACCCTTTCCTCGAGGTAGCAGCCATGGCTTCCAACCAAACGAATCCAGTATATTGGATTGACTTCTCGAAAAAAGAAAAAAGATGGCACCCATGCAAACCATAACCAGTTGACAAACTTATAAATCATTTAAATAATGTACACTTTATACTGCATTTTAATTTGACTGGTGTACATGGTTATATAAATAAATGTTCATCTAACCAGTTTGATTTACACGAGTCCAGTATTGTTTTTGACAAGTCAATCCAGATATTTATCTTTTATTAGCTCAAATTGTTATATATAGCTATATTGATATTTCAACTTAACTACTTCTGTTTTCACATGGTTTAGTTGTAATGTTAGCATACAATTTGAGGTGATAAATCCTCAGTTTACATTAAAGAACTAAAAACACACACAAAAAACAGCAACAGCTAAAAATCGTCAAACATAGTTGAAACCCTCCAACAATCGAGTTCTCATAAGAAATATTTAACATACTTGAGTTTCTGGTATAAAGAAGAGGACAAGTAGAAATAGGAGCACACTATTAGCAGAGAAGAGCAGTAAGGTGCCAGGCACACGTAAAGAGGAGCTGATGAGGATGGGACCCAGTTCATTGGTTATAGAAAGTCCTATCCAGAACCCAGTGTTACTTATGGCTGCAATAAATCCTGTGTGGCAACAATGAGAACATTATGTGCAAAATATACAACTGAGAGTTCATTGAGTGCTGTATCATACATGTATTTAGCAACAAATGAAAATAAATTAAGCCTCTACTGTTATTGCATTAGGCTGCCCCAATTGCCTCAGTGGTCAAGAATGACAAAATAATTTCTGTCAGCAGCATTTATAAAGTTCTCTCATGCTTATGTATACATGTAGTTTGAGATAGTAGAAGAATGTCTAATGACGAACACACAAGAGATTCTACATAGAACCAACAACTGTTTACCATTTGGAGTTACCTCTGTACCCAGTGTTCTAGAGGACCATGGAAGGGATTCCCTGTGGTGTATCAAATGTGTGCAATTAGCTTGAGGTTATTTTGATCGTAGGAGAAACTGAGTAGGAACACATCAAAACTGTGAATGAAGTCCTGGTTGGACTGGAGTCAGCTGGTGAAAGACTAAAGCTAGCCAATTATACAGCCATCTACAACACATTTCATCCAAGGATCTCCTATAATAAGAAAAACGATCATGCTGTGCTTAGTATTTTCTATGTATATCTTGGCCCACAATGCTATAAATCTGAACATTAAAAACTTCAATCTCCAAATATCTGGTAAGTGTGGCTCATGAATCCTGCTCGCATTTGAAACTGTGGTAATATGATGGAACAAAGTACCTCAACTGATGGTAGCCCCAGTGTTCGAGAAGTAGAGACTTTCTAACTGTTAAAAGCTATATGTTAAAAGCTATAAAGTACGAGTACTCATAAAGATGGACTGAAAGACAAAACATGACTATTTAAATAATCATTGGGCATGCACACACCCAAACTATAAACATCTCTAAACTTGCACAAACCTGCACTGAAAATATCAACCAGGTTGAGCATACAGTCCTATGATACACTAACAAGTTCATTCTGTGACAGCCAAAGATCTTCATAGATATCTGAGGCTAGGTCACTCTGGGTCACCCAAAACTTCATGAGCACTATATTTGCTGTGTGCTATTGTTTGGTCAGCAGCAGGATACACGAGTTATATCATCAGCATTTGAACAGTGAAGTTCTTATGTTCTTGCACAGTTAACCTATTCAACTTTCACTAAATTTGTTGTGAGTTTTTTATAAAGCTACTACTTTTATCTGAAACAAACTTTGCAAACAAAATTGTAAGTTGGTATAATAATCAGTTCCATTGAGGTAAACAAACAAAACTTGAGCTAGTCGTGTGCTATGTCCACGACAAAACATTTAGGAAGGAAACTCATCCAGAAGTACCATCTTATTTCTTGAAATAATTCAGAGTGATTTGTCGGTAAACAAATGTGTCTGTACAGCTTTTTTTCATTAAGTGTGAGGATATCAGGCAGTATATTCTGCAGGAATTCACAAGAGTACTAAAGGGAATACCATGCAGAAGCTTACAAGAACTTGTTACAAGTGATAGTCTGTACTCTTAACACCATTTAATGTGTTCAGTATTATTTCCATCATAAGCTATCGTTGGGTGTGGATATTATATGCTTTCGACCCTAAAGAGCAAAATGCTAGTTAACAACACATCACGAAATAAGCTCAACATGTCTTTGCATGTTGTTTAGTGCAACAAAAATAATCTTAATTAAAATTAAAAAAACACAACTCGATTAGAAAAGCAAGTGTCACATAGCATCGCTATGCATGTAATTAAAAAAAAAATATTGTGAGCTACCTTCTTAGGCTTATATAGGCCAAAGTACTCTGGTACGTCTTACCAGGGTTTCTTTCAGGGGAGGGGGATATCCCACCCTTTGGCTATGTTTTACTCTACCTAGGGTTTTTGTAATTATTAATATGGCGAAGAAACAAATTAAATGAAATATACAAAGGAAATTACACAAGTTTTCTAAGCTTTGTATTCCATACATTTTCAATGTCATCATCAGATAATGTTTGTGGTGATTCTATAGCTATTTTCATTAAATAAGAGAGATGCAATTTCTTTGTATTGGAAAAACTTTGTTCAACAGAAGCAGTGCCAACAGACAAATGTTAACCAAAGTGTTTAAGTTGGGATACATTGTTATGAGCATTTCATTGGTCACCAGTTCTTGGAATTGTATTCCTAAATCTTCCTTTGGCATTTGAGTGAGGTATATACATGTAGTGTAGGGAGAGTCTTCTATTCAGTGCGAATTTCTAACAAATCTTTACCAGAGTGGGAATTTTCTTTGGATCAAAAATAGTAAATGCAGATATAACATCTTGAGATGATTGGTAATGTTTTTTCTCCAAACTGGAAATGAAGCATCTCCCCACAGTATCTTGGAAGAATTTAATATCAGCCATGGTGATCTTTATATCAGTGACTTCCTCCAGACTTTCTTCAATGTCCTGCAGCTCCAGTACCCAGTTAGCAGCAGGTAACAGTGCATATCAAGTGTATGTAAAGTAGCGTCAACAAGAGAGGATATGATGATTAGGTTAGCTTTTCCATTCAAAGAGTTTTACTCAGGCATGTTAAGTACACATTGGAAATCTTTCAAACGTTCACCTCTTTTTTATGAATAGTGAAAGAATTTCCACAGAGTAGTAAGTGTAAATATACTGCTAGATTGCACCAAATTGCCCTTTTTGGGGTCCATAATAAAAAATTTCCTGGGAGAATGTGCTCCCAGACCGCTCTAGATAGAGTATGCATAGTGCTCTGCCCTGTCCCCCCTTATATATCTAAACCTTCATTTTGCCCCCTTTGGATATATTCCTGAAGAAACTCTGCTTACCTTTGGCTGGTAGTGGAAACAGCTCCCCCGTAATTATATAGGGTAGATTTCTAAACAGACAATAACAATTACATCAATTTTTTCACGTCAAAACTCCCACAACAATCATGGCATATTTTCTACTCACCCACATGTGAAAGAAAACCACCCAATATTTAAAGACAAGAGGACGAGTATGACATATCCGACGACCTTCAGTGAACCGCCGACTTCATTTGAGTCAACACGATCCAAATCAAACACAATGATAAATACCGAGGATAAAACTAACGTAGCAAACACAACAGTAAGTCCAATCAAGAAAGGAGGTTTCCGTCCAATCTATTAAAAAACCAAAACAGCTTCATGATTCAGCAAAGTCTGTAACAGTCGAACAAAAGCACGAGTTCTACAGTTTAACACATTGCACCATGATCCCATGAATAGAAGTGTATACCTACTGGCCATCAATTTTGAACTGTATTTTCCCTTGAATGTATTTTCTCTAGAATCTAGAATGTACACATAAGTCATGTTAAATGCATTATATATTAGTCAACCTTGTGCACTCAAGCTTGATATTAGTCATTTACGTATGCATGGGTGTAGTATTGACTGCACCCACTTTCAATGCTATGGCTTTCAGTTCTTCCCAAACTGGTCTTGGCACTGATATTTCTTCAATAGATCCACAAAACTCTCAGCAAAAGCCTGCGTCATTGGCATGGCCCTACTGTGTGCACTACTTGAAGTTATATCTCAAAGGAAGTCAAATGTTACAGAACTTAGCAAAATGTTTCTTACAAGCTAAATAAAAGCGCATGCAATTATATACAGTTAATTTAAAGCATAATGTTAATGAGGTGTGTTAATAATACCGGTATATATATATGGCAGTTGATGCATTATACAACTACACAAATACCAAACTAAATGCTTGTCGTTGGATACAGTAATGTTTACAAAAATTTGAAACACACAATAATAATGGAATCACATGAACTATTGATCAATAATAAAAAAAAGAAGATGGGAACTGTCTGACAGACTAACCTTATCTATGATGCTTAGAGATATCAGCATAATTGTCACCACTGCTACAGCTGGTAGTAAAGCTGCAACAAACCCCTGCAAACCAATCTTGCAGAATATGGACACAGCAAAATACCTAAAGGATTATAAGAAGGAAAAAAAGGTAATAGATCCTTGAAATTACATGCAGATGTATGCTTAATATTTTTTGACTTACAAGAAATATATATTTTTGGTTAACTAACACACAATATTTATTTACGAAAAAAATAAATAATCCGAAACTATGGTGCAGAAATGGTGAGCAAAACGTGATTTTGGTATGCAAGAATAAGAGAGAAAAATAAAGTAAGAGTAATATCATAGTTTCGTTTTTTTTTGTAAATGATCTTTGTGTGTGAGTTAACCAAATTTTTTCTTCTTCATGCAAGTCAAAAAATATTAAGCATATATCTGGTTCTAGGACATATACCCCCCAGGGTTTCATCTAGAATTTTTCTGTAGGGAGGGGGGGAACCCACGACTAGACTGGGTCACTCCCCTTTCATGACCACACCCACTTTCATGGCATGTGCTATCTTTGAAGTGAATTACTATTGTAATGACTTCTGTAGCTAAAGAGAATGGATAATGTAGCATTGTATATTCTTAACATATTTCATTTTGGATTCTCTAGAAGTTGTACTAAGAACTTGTGTCTGAATGGAAATTTTTCAGGAGGGCACGTCACAAAGAAAAGGAGGTGATAATGCATTCGAAGAAGCTACCTAGCATTCAAGATGTAATTCAGTCAATGGAAGCTACTGAAGCATATGAAGGCATATTTCAACAAACCTTTGTCCTCCTTCATATTATTTTGGTCTTGGCAATCGGGACTGCAACAGTGGAGCGGTCTTTCAGTGACATGAAAATGATCAAGACCAGGCTTAGAAATCGCCTATCTGATTGTAACCTGTCTAGGTTAACGAAGATTGCCATAGAGGGACCAGAACTGATGAATGTGTAATTTGAAGAAATTATTGACGTTTTTAAAGAAACTAATAGAAGAATTGATCATTAATTAGTTGCACTGAGTATATACTGTTATAATACACATACATGCACAAGCAATATTTTGTTTTCCTCTCCATGGCATTTAATTATAAATTTGATCTAAGCTGAGGGGGGGGGGGGGGGGAACTTGGGTTAGGGGGCCACTACCCCTGGACAATTACCACCTGGACAACATTTACCCATCCCATAAATATTTTCACCTATCACATATAGGATTTTAGGATGATGATGGGATTTTATTGCCCTAGCCGCTAGCCATAGCCAACCCTATACATAACCTTATACATTTTATTTCCCATATACTCAATTTTTTTTTTGATGGGGGGTATATGTCCTAGTGGGTAATTGGCATGGGTGGTATTTGTCCAGGTGGTAATTGTCGGGTTTTTTTTGTCCGGGTGGGGTATATGTCTTGTTTGGCAAAAGTACAAATGTGCAGTGCATTTAAAACACTGCACACACATGTCACTTGTAGTTGGGAGTGTATGTGCTCAATGCACTGCATACACACTTCAAGTCCACAAACCTTGATGTTATTTTATATAACCAAATGAACATCAAATGAATGTGAAGCCACACTCACTTTTGGTAAGCCATCTTCAAAGACATAATATCAAAATCAAGGCAGGTTACATATCTTTATTGTAGACTTACCCTATAAAAGTTCCACCACAAAAGCGGCCCAATAAGAACACCATAAACACAACCATCACCCTAGGAGAAAGCAAATATGTTAAACAGAAGTAAGACAGCCATCGACAGAGCCAGCATTTTCCAGCAAACCTTTGTAAGACCTTCCACTGTAGGATATACTTGATTGTTTTACGTATAGAAATCATATTGGAGGATGATGCTAATTTTATTGTTATTAGTTGTTGCTTAGCTATGTTTTCATCCTTATACATCTGATGAAGCACTTTCAGAGCCTCGTCCTCTCTTCCTTTCTGGACCAACCACCTGAATCAAAACATGAAATATACAAAAGAGATCATTTTTAAAATTAAAATGTTGTTCAACCAAGCTCTTCATACCTGGGAGATCTAGGAATTAGCATTGTTGCAAGGGCTGAGACTACCCCTACCAGGAGCTCAATGCTCACTGATATTCGCCATCCATATGACAGGTCTTTAACGATGATATTCAAAATGAAACCTAACTGCAGCATTGGAGTTTAATAATAATATTATCAATGCCGGAATCATAGAAGTAATAATAGTTTATTACTCACATATTAAAACCACACATGACCTTCATGTAGTTACAATGAAAAGGAGATAAAAAGAGCACATTATGATGAGCAAGGTGAACAAGTACTCATGAAACATGAAAGTGAAGGGAAAAAACAGACTATAGTAAGTAAATCATGGAAAATGGTTGAATGGTTGGCGTAAAAAACACACACAAAATAAAATTTAGCTCAGATATTAGTCAGGCAGCAGGAGGGCCAAATTTGGCTGAACCTTGCAATAGGGTACAACCAAAATGTTTTTACAGTTTTTAGACCTTTAAGGTGTACTGAATCAGAAAATGCATGATGACACCCTGTCATCATTGAGCTACAGCTCTTTAAAGGGAAGGCTTTACCCGAATAATATTACTAGGTTCGGAAATGGGTGTGGTCTACTTTAAACTTCCATAACATCCTCATGCTTCATAGGAAATACTTAATATTGTATTTAAAATGTTTCCCTTGCTTTATGCTCTCTTTTGACACTAAAACTATAGGTATAGGCATAACCATGTCAGAGTTACAGGCACCCAAAGTCCACCCAAAATTCAAAATTCAAGGTCTATTTGCTATTCATGTAAACTTCATACATCAGATACATAATTATATCTGAAGTTTTAATAACCTTCCCACAGAGGGGATTCCCCTTTCTGATCAGGTGATCAGGTGATCTTAGCTCAATCCATAACCATGTGCCAGGTCAGATTAGATTGTAGCAAAGGACTTTGAAACACAGACACACACAGGAGAGATGCTTGGGATTCAAGAGTGAAGAACTGTGTTTCAAAAATCTTCATGTAAGTATGAGCAGTTCCTCCTACCTAGTTAATCTGTGAGTAGTACTCTACCTTATAATTGACATAGCTACATGAGTAATGATCAGTAATCTTAGTCCTTGAATAGAATGTGTCTCTGTTGACTCTATAAGTTATATAATACTACGGGGTTACTCATTCTTTAGGAACACTTATGATACAATGCCCCATTTGTATAGGGATCAGCCTGGGTGTATATTTCCTAACTGCAAGCTGACAGAGGAACTCTCTACTGCTGGTGCTAAAAGAATACAGTCTATTGTAGATGCTAGTAAAGCTAGGGGAGACAGTATTCATCTCACACTAGAGAAGGAACTCAAGCAAAACCATGCGCTTACTGTGCAGTGCCACAGGGACTGTGTAAACACCTATACCTCAAAGCAACATATTACTAGGGCAGCAAAGAAACGTGGATTAGATCATGAAATGTCACAAAATAAACCACAGGCAAGGAGGAGAAGGTCTGAAATCGAACAATTTCACTTTAAGGTTCACTGTATCTTCTGTGGTCAAAAATGTCTTCCACGTGACAAGAAGAACCCTAAAAGATGGCGGGAAGTTATTTTATGCAGAACAGCTGAAACACATGGAGTCAAAAGTCTCAAGACAATAATTAATGAGAAATGTCATGAAAGGGGTGATGCACAGGCTAATGAGGTTTGCATCCGCATCTTTGGTGCACCATCTGACCTACATGCTGCAGATGCCCAATATCATAAGGACTGTTATCTCTCATTTATGCCGTCTAGGAATGTAAAAGCTGCACAATCCAAAACCGCTGCTGATAGTGTGGAACTTAATTTTCATAATTTGATTGAGATCATGAAAAATAATCCAACACGATTGTGGACCTCTGTAGAGTTGCATGAAGAACATATGAAGCTATCTGAAGCTACAGATATCCATCGAAGACAGTTGATTTCAAAACTACAGAATCACTTTGGAAACGGTCTTGTAAAGCTAGACATTACTGGATGTGCTAGTTTACTCTGCTTCAAAGACCACCTGCCAGAATACCTAAGGCTAGTTAAAGTGGATGATAGCGAGGAAACTGTTATGGTAGAAAAGCTAAAGGATACCATAGTGTCAGAGTGCCATACATTACCAAGATCACAGGACTATGACATTAGCTTTTTCCAAAAGCCAAAGGTCATAGAAAGCACCAGTCCCACACTACTAAAGTTTGTTAGCATTTTGGTATCAAATGGAGAAATCACTAGGATATCTGCTACTTTAGCACAGTCTATCCAGGCCCACATCACAAAGTCACACAATCAAACCAGATTAGGCCTGGCAGTAAAGCTACACCAGAGATTTGGATCAAAAGAACTGGTGACTCTCTTACATGATTATGGACTAACAGCCACATATGATGAAGTACGCAGGTTCAGAACTTCAGCAGCAATATATACAGGAAACCAGCCATACACAGTAAGAGGTCTGAAAAAAGATGGTGGAAAACTTGGATCTTGGATAGACAATTATGACTTGAACATCTTCACACCAAATGGCTGCAGAGAAACTCATGCGCCTTAGTGATAGAATTGACACAGCAGCCTCCTGATTATGAAAATGAAGATCAGAATGAAATGCAATATCCAGTGATACCCAGAATCAGCAGGAGATGGCAAAGACAAAACTCAGTGAAATATCTCCCATTTCATTGGAACACTACCAGGGCCCTAAAAATCCAACTCCACCAGTGATTCATGACCATGATGGAATTCCCTATCATGAGGTAGCTAAAAGAATGCAAGATGTATCACAAGCACTAAAAGCTGACTGTGACTGTGACACAGATTGTTACTTCTGAGGATGATGTAGAAAATCTGCCAGCTGAGTGGTCTGGTTACATGAACCACCTTGCAAGAGAAAAAGGGCATGTATCTAAAGCCATAAAATACATCTATGGACCTCTCATAGATGCTCCACCTAGCCATCCAGATACGGTACTCACAAGTATTTTGTACATTGAAGAGTTCATGAAGGCTCATGGTCAGAGATATATTCACTTAGTGGCTGATCTACAGCTCTATAAAGTAGCAATTCAGATAAAGTGGTCTAACCCAACAAGATGGAAAAACCTCATTGTCAGACCAGGAGGCATGCACACACTAATGTCATTCCTGGGATGCATAGGGAAGCTAATGAAGAGCTCTGGCCTTGAAGAAATATTGAATGCTGCTTATAAAGGTGTGAGCAGCATGCTCAATGGAAAAGCCTGGCCAAAGGCAATGAGAGGTCTCCGAATGGTTGTCACTGGGCTTCTGCAAGATTGTATCCTCAGAGGAAAAACTACCTATGAGGCCATAGAGGAAGAGCTTGGGTCTGTTAGGTCATCAAAAACAGGCCGCCTTTGGATAGACTGCCTCATCTATCCAGTTGCATTGGCACACATGTTTGTCAGAGCAGAGCGAGAAGGCAATTATGTGCTGCATATATATTGTCTTACCAAAATGGTGCCATATTTCTTTGCTGCTGGCCATTGGAACTATGCCAGATACATAACTTGGCACCTAATGGAGTTCCAGGCACAGCTGGATGAGGAGGCACTTGTAGTCTTCTACATGGGTCATCATGTTTGTCGGCACAGCAGTGGAAATTGGAATGCTGTATTCTCAGATCAGTTTGGTGAACAGACATACATTCGTCATGGCAAAGCAAAGGGTGGTCTTGTTGGACTGACACTATCTCCAGATCAGGTTGCAGGATGGATTCTCTCCTACCATGTCTGTAATACAGTTTCACAGGTGATGGATGAAATGTTTCATGATCATGATGAAGGTGAGTATGATGCTAAGACAAACATACACAAAGAGGAAGGAAGAGAAAGAATGAAGGCAGACAAAGCAGACGGGAAGAAAATCCAACAGGAACTAGCAAAGTACCCTCACCCACTGCAGCAGACAAATGCAGATGCCCTCTTTAACATTGTCAATGGGCACATTGCTGATGATGACAAGGTAAATGTTCATGATGTACTAGCAATCGGGGAATGTATGGCAGCAGAATTCAGAGGAACCCTACTGGAGGTTTCTATAAATCTATCCACTCTAAGGTTGTCACCATGGAGTCTATGAAGAAGGGAACAAAGATAGGGGACCAAACTATCTATGACATGGAATTATTATATGGGAGATTGCTAGTTATATCACAAATGAGAGACATTACCCTGGAGAGTATCCTGAGCTATGAGCTTGCACCAGTTCCACCTGCCATCTTTGATGACTATGGGTATCTCAGGAAGAGCAGCAAATCCCAGTTGCTGCATAAACTTGCATGGTACAAGGACATCAGTGAGCCAGAGGTGAATGTAGTGGATGGGAATGAAATGTTGTTCCAAATTACTTGGCCCAAAGTAGGAACAGTCAAGAATCTCCAGAAGAACTTCCTTAGAGCAGTGGAAAGGAGCCATGATGTAATAGTAGTCTTTGACAGATATGTGGAGGGAGGGATCTATCAAATTGCATGAGCGTATGAGGAGAACAGGAGCGACTGTTTGCCCATCACTGACACTCACATTGGAGACAGCTCTACCTGCTAGGGACTCAATCATGAAAAGTGCCCACAACAAGAAGGAGTTGATAAAGTTGTTCTGTACTGAAAATGAATGCCCCAATGTGAACATGGTGGGACAAATCAACCCAGTGTCCCAACATGAGGAAGCTGACTGCAACATCATCGGCTATGTGAAGTTCCTCATCACTAGCCTAAAGAGGACACATGTGCAAGTAGTGTCAGATGACACAGATATATTTGTATTATTGGTGTTCTTCTGTTGGAAGTGGCAAGCCACTGCACAAATGACCATGAAAAAATCAAATGGCAAAGTGATCGACATCAATCAACTGCAAAGCAGTTGGCAACAAGTGCTGTCAGCTGTTAGCCATACATGCCCTCACGGGATGCGATACTGTGAGTTATTTGTTTAGCAAAGGTAAAGTATCTGCTGTGTCGATCATGATGAAGCATGAGCTTCAACTGGAGGTCCTTGGGGAACAGAATTCAAATATTTCTGATGCCATAAAAGCTGGGTGCAGGTTTGTTAGTGTCCTCTACAAGGATAAGCAACATGAAAATTCAATGAACAAGCTGCGTTATACCATTTTCATCAGTAGGAAAGATACACCAAAGATCAAGTACCTACCACCTACTGATCCAGCATTGCATGAACATATTAAGAGAGCCCACCTGCAAGTTATGCTATGGAAAGCAGCTGACCAGATGCTGCCACCTGATGTGAATATCTGTGAATTTGGATGGGATATTGTACAAGGTATTCCCTCCCCATCTACTGGTGTTTCCGAGGTTGCCCTTATGAAAGTTGTAGCCTGTGGCTGTGTTGCCCAAAATGCCTGCTCCAGGAATAGCTGCTCATGTAAGAAAGCAAGTCTGTCCTGCACATCATTCTGTAAGTGTATGGACCAGGACAGTTGCAACAATCCATATACTAAACATGATAGGAGTGACTCTGATGGAGGAATTGACGAAACTGAACAATAAAAGTTCACCTTAATGTTTTATTTTAATCATGATTTGTTTACTAACCAAGGACCTCCATGATATCGCCTTCCAAGGGGAGTAAAAGATACAGAGGTTAATTAAGGTATATGTCTCTTTCACATAAATGAACTTGAAATTAGAACAAATTTTTAATAGCTACATTCACTTGATCAACCTGATGTAGCTAATGTGGGGGATACAATATAGAGGCTACAAATAGCAATTGATGCAATTTTTTAATTCCTGCATGGTAAAATATTATGGTGTGTATAGCAATGTTGCAAAGACCAATTATTAAAAATGGCCATTAAAAAATTTACTCAATGATGACAAAGTGTTATCATGCAGTTTTATAATAAGGATACCCTATAATTATGTCCTTTCCTGGGAATTTCACAGCAATTTCTCTAAGACCAAGTTATGCATTTCTCAACCTTTCTCCTTCATCTAACTCCATTAAATCATCAGCTACCAGCAATGGTAAACTGTTGTACACCTAAAGTTGAACGCTTAAAAAAAAAAACTTCCTGTTATTATAATGACATTCACGACAATGTGGTTTGTTGCTAAGCAGCTAAATTTTGGTCATAATGTTCCTCAACTCATCAGCTATCATCTCATATATGGTCACTGTATATTTTTCTTCGTCCCTCTTCCTATATAAAAATAATGTGAAAATCATACATAAAAACAAATAAACCTTTATAAAGTTGCTGGTAGGAGGATTAAAACGGCCATTAAAAAAATGGCTCAATGATGACAAAGTGTCATCACGCAGTTTTACACCCTATATAACTAAAAACAGTAAGAAAATTTTGGTTGTACCCTATTGCAAGGTCCAACCCCCTGACTGTCGGACTATATACTTTGGCACCTTATTAGCACCCTAAATGGTGCTTTCGGCAATTTATAGCCCCCCCCCCCCCCCAAATAGACTTTCAATGTGCCTTGAATCCTTTACTAAAGTAGTATACCTGGTGAAAAAACAAACAAAAACAAACAAACAAACCAAAAAACACAGTTAAAAACGTGAACATTTTCAAGGATCTATTTTCTACTTTATTTCCCCACACGTAATTGCTAGTCCTAGTTCCTATCATTATAACTTTACTATGAGAAGATCTTAATTTTCCAATGCATTGAAGCAACTCTTGAGCAAGTGAAACACAGGTTTTGTCAAGATCATCAACACAATAATCAACTTGAGTATCACATGCTACCTACACTATTGACCAGTACATATACTATCGACCATTACTAGTAGCGATTATCGACCAATTAATATACAGACAGTAATATACAGACACTCAATGGAATAGAACAAGAGCATGTTTAGAACATATTATCATTCAAGTGTGACTGTTTCTTTTCTTTCTTTCTCCTACTTCACTGTAATCCATATTTATAATGGTGTATGTAAGTTAGTGTGCATTTAGTGGCAATAATTTTAACAAATGACACGTTTTTCCCTAAAGAGAGTCAATGCCAATATACAGCAAGAAAAAGAAGCGATACCTTGTCGCTCCATTGAGAAGTAGCAACAGTATCCAATAGACCTGCTAAGAGAATGCAATGGCGTATGGAACAAATAGAAGCAGCTATCAAAGCAGTTCAGTCTGGTACGGCTGTTTTGATTAACAGGGTAGCAAAATATCATGGCAACCCACCAGCCCTCTGAAAGATACATAGACTCAATGGCCGGGTAGTTCATGGAGCAAAGCCTTGTCATTTACATACATCCTTAACAATAGAGACTTATCACATTGAATTAGGCAAGGTTGGCAATGGCAAAACTAGGGGCCAAGTTAAAGTTATTGTTGAGTGTTGCTGTTGAGAAAGACAACTTGCGTTTATCTTTATCAGTGATGGCTCCACAATTGCTCACTTTGCTATAGTGATGCTACTAGGTATGCCCGTAAGAATGTGATGAACAGAGAAAATCTGGTGTGTTATTTTGATCTTTGCAGGGCTGTATTGAGGAGAACAAGTTGAGTGACACCAGTTATAATGCAGACGAGAGTGGAATTCCACTCACCTCCCCCCCACCTCCCCACGGTTGAGGCAATTAAGAACCCCAAAAAGTTTCACAACCAATGTTCAGGGAGTAACAATCCTCCTTGAAACCAAGGTCTATTTTGATATAGGTACATGACATGGGCTGAGCCAAAAGCAATGGACTGATAACGAACTGTTGCATGGCTAGATTCAGGACCATTTCCTCTTCCATGCTGTTTCTGGCCACCAACTGTTTCTGTTTGTTGATGACATAGCTCATACTATAACCCAGATTCAATAAGATTTGCCACGGCCTACTTGGCACCACACACGACCTATAAGGCACAACCCCTCAAAGTCAGTTTGTTTGGGACCCTGAAGAGGACTGGAGCGACATGCACCACCAATTTCTCCAGTCAACCCCCCCCCTACCCAAGTAAAATGATAGCAAAATTTAACTTAACTACACTCTTTGCAAAGGCGTGATTAAAACTTGCTTGTCAGAAACTAGAAATCTGGATTTATAAGTGCCAATGACCCACCCACCTATCCACAGTGTGAAGACTCGCTAACAACATCAAGCAGCAAGTACAAGAAAATTCCTACTCAGAATATTATATATTATATGCAGCAACAATGCATATGGGTTAATTAGTATGTGGTTTAGCTAGTATAGCACAGTAGGAACTCTGCAGCAACATACAGTGTACAGGATCTATGCAGCAAATGGACAGAAGGAGGGCCAAGTATAAAAAGAGCACCTGCAGAAGAGAGCCAGGGAATCACAGAACAAGTTCGGTCAGTTACTTCAGTCAACCCTAGTCTATGCTAAACAGTCTGATAGGCTAACACCTTACTATCGGTAGTCAATAATACATGTATCTCTCCACCTGTACCAGATAGCCTAATATATTGAGTTGATCGATTGTATAGCAGCCATTCCAGTGTATGCTGTGTAAACCAATACATAGCAGTAGTTTGGTGACTGCAATAGAGAATCTGAGCACAGTGTCAGCAGCAGTACAGTGCAGTAGCAATACTACCTCTGAGTTGGTGGTAGCAGCGAATAACATCTGATTACACTAACCATTGTGATCATTAGTCAATAAAACTTGGATTGTAGTAGCAAACTTACTAACGAAACAGTACTAGTTGTTTGTTGTCAACTCGCCGAAACCCAACAGTTATTGGTAAACAAGATATCAAAAAGTAATCAGAAAGCATGGAAAGATGAGCAACCAGAACCAGAAGACAAGTGAGATGAGTCACGAGATGACTCCCAATCTGAACAGTCCAACAGCCAAACCTAGAGATTGATGCTATGCTCTTATGCATAGATGCTGCAATCAATGAGAGACGATGCTCAGAGAAACAGAAAGAAAGGTAAAGAAGATGCAAAGCGTCAACAAGAGAGAGAGAGATAAAGAGGAAGCAGAGTGTTGACGAGTAGAGCTGGCTGAATTGGAGATAAACAAACTCGAAATGGAACACAGGAGAAAAATAGACGAAGAGAGACGAAGAAAAGCTCAGATGGGAGCAAATGATAAGATAGGAGCAGGGCCAGAGGGGATATAGGTTACCAGAATCAAAAACCTCGGGATATGCGGTGAAAGTAACCAAGTTCTGAGAACTAGAGACATTCTTCCTGATGTCGTTTACTGATCACATGGAATATCCAGGGTTGACAGCTAGTACCTGTACTGCACAGGGAACTATAACAATTATGTATACAGCTCTCTTCAGAGAAGTGACATCCGACTTTGAACAATTCAAAGCAGCCTTTGTCCAACATCTGAAGATCAGCCCAGACTACTATATACATGCTCACGAGTAAGAAAACACAGGAAACATGGGCACTACATGTGAGATGCCACAGGCAATGGAGCAAGCTAGACTCAGACTGCAAGACAGTAGGGGACTTACTGGACCTCATAGACAGAGTAGCGACCATTACCCGAATGCACTACTCCACTGCCACTTGGGTCACAGAAAGAAAGCCAAAAACCACGATGGAAGTATCTGAGTTAGCAGACATCTATCTCCACAGCAGGGAGCAATGGGAAGACCAACCTCAGAAACCATAGCACCAATGTGATTTCTGAGATAGCAGCACAAAATTTTATTCATACCAAAAGAACTCAGGAGCAGGCAACTTCAGGAGAGAAAGCACACCAACAAATTTTCAGAGCTATCATTCAACTACTTCATCATGTTTTAGCGCCTAATGAAACACTCATCTTGTAGAGTAAGGCCTCCTCTTACTACAGGGAACAATTTTAGCTGGCTAGCTCTTTCCAATCCAATCAAGAGCCACACTTGCAGAAAATTCACGATTGCAGATTTTGAAGTACCCTACTCCAGTTGCAGGAAACTTTGGCATGGATATAACATATACATATGTCAAAATATTGCCGTATTAAAAGAGAACACACAGGGAGATCTGCCTTGCCTCCCCTCCCCCGAAATACAATCATCTGGGATGAAGGCTTTATTGCAGCTAGATCTTACAACTCACATAGCTCTCCTGGCTTCATATCAAGCCTTTCACTCACAGGGTAGGACAGAATTTAATTATTGCTCTCTCGCATATCTAAATGCTGGTTCACAATATGTAGAATTATGTTGCATTGCATTGCATTGCATCGCATCGCATTGGTAGAATAGAACTAGATTCGATTCAGGCAAAACCATTTAACGTAATGCAATGCATTTGATGTACACAATCGATAAAAAAATTAAATGATATGTGCTTTGTCTGTCTGTGGGGAAAACTATAAACCAGTCCTAAAACTATGTACCTGTAACTGTATAGTTATCTCCCTCTCTCTCTCTTTTTATTACAATCTTGGAAGCTTATAGCTATACTACTGAGTTTCTACTGGACTAAGCTTGGTCCAACAAATGAGGCCACTTTCAAAAACTTATATATTATCTGAAAGAAAATTCAATTTTTTGGGGTAATAAGAAAATCACGTGATTATGTTATATATATATATATGTAGCTTGTTGTTGCTGCTGGTATTATTATTATTACTATTAGCCTCTTCTACACTAGATTCAGAGGTGGAAATATATTTTGCTTATTGCTTCTTTCCAAGTTAGACTTCATATGACTGAAGACCATGAAAGCTGGTGAACAGTCAGTGAATTTAGCAGGTATACATAGTATCCAAAAATGATAGCTAAATAGTTCATGTATTCAGTCATCTAAAACAATGCTCATTAACAATCTACAGTATTATGAATGCCTGAAAACTGGTGTGCCATATGGTGTTAGCAGCAGTAACAAGGTTAAATTGGATTGATTTGTTAAAAAAAAAGAAGAGAAAAGAAAAAAGAATACATACACCCATACATAGTGCAACAATCATCCCACCTATTATCATTAAAATCGTATATATATATTTTTTTAAAGCTGTACAATGATTGGTGTTTACACGATGTTAACTCTCACTGCCAACATTATAAAGGAAAATTGGACACTACAATTTTATTCAATATAAAGTCAGTAGTTGAGAAATATACTTAGCAACCATATTTCATCAGATCGCTCATTAGTTGACCTACATTGCACTCAATTTCATTTCCTGGCAACTAAACCACAAATATATTTTTTCACTTGTTACTTCAATATTTGATCAATAGATTGGAGGAGAGGAAGGTAGTAGAGGAGGAGAGTACAAGGAGAAGAAGCAAGTGGAGAGTAAACTGAACCAGTTGGGCATACAGATTCTAAGTCTGACGCAGAACCTGTCAAGAGGAATACCATAGCTTTATCTATGATTAGCTAGCTATATATTACAAAAAACAAACAAAATAGAGCTAGGTACTATTGTTCAAGCAACCTTAGTCTATTGTATATCCATACTTAGCTATACCTACCTATGACAATTCTTCCATTGTCCTAGCTATCCTTATCCACCGACTATATCTATCCTTATTTTGAAACTGATTTATTGAATAACTATCGTCTATGTACATGTGCCTCAGAAACAACACCAATCTTTAGATCTGCCATACACTCAGGCTGCACAGTTTCATACCTACATCCCACTATCATCAGTCTTCGTTAAATAGCAGCTCCAAAGGCCCATCTTGGTTGAAAGGTAATACCATCTTTTTAGACCAACAAGTTCAACTTTGACTTCGAGATTACCTTAGTCAAGTAAGAGCTATACAAATTGAAATTTTGTTTCTTATAGTACAACTGTTTCCTCTTTTTCTGTAAAATATATCGATTACGTAAGCGGATTATTTGTTACGATTTTTAAAGTTTATTGTCGCCATTTTGCACATTAAGGAGGTCACGGCGGTGAATGAGTTAAATGGTAAGGTAATTTTTTTATTAATTGTGGTATTGTCTTGTTTCCTTTTTTCTTGATCAATGGCTACGGTCTTTTGTTTTTACATATATTTTTTACATATATATTGGCTAAGTATAGTTGAAGGCGACTGATTCATGTTCAAGTAGAAATTTAAGTGATAAAGGATCTCTAGTCAGGGAGGACCAACACTGTTGGCTACACCACAGAACTTACCAAATAGCCCAGAGATGCATAGATATTGAGTAGAGAAAGCAATCTTCCTCTATAACGTTCAGGGGCAATCTCACCCACATAGATTGGTACAACTTGATAAATTATCCTGTGAAGAAATTCAAAACATATCATTATCCACCATATTTCTTTACTGGAGTATAAATTAACAGAATAACAGGTAAAAAATGTTATCTTAAATAAATAAACTAAAAAACTAAATACTGCATAGGAAGAAATAAAAAAAAAATAAAAAAAATAAAATAAAAATAAAATATAACAATAATAATTCAAGGCAAATAGGTAACTATGGAAAGAAAAAGTCTGTGCTTGCACTCTTGTACACTGTTCCCAGTACAGATGCAGCACATCCTAGTTGCACAACCACAGACATGCATAGAATGAGGCATGGACTAGTCTGGGCCTCTCTCCAGTACAATGTTTTAGCCAATGGCCAAGAGGACAGATCTGGCCTGAAGGCCAAAAATACCCGTAGTTGGACAAATTTATGTGAAAAGTTCTCGACTTTCTTCCTCTCCTCTTTCTGGGCAGTTAGTGCTCCTGCTTTCTGGATGCATATAGGATGTCGGAGGTGGAATATTGTCACAACAAGTGGCTGCTCACACCAACTATTTACCTTCTGACCATGGCAGTGTAGTTATTCCATTTGGACATCTACCATCTGACCAGGTCAAGCTAGATGTTTCTAGACATGATGGCCCAGTGCACACCATCATTAATCGCTGCATGGCAGTATTGACGACCATCACTCCAATGGCAACTGAGTCCATGGCTAAGTTGGGGAGCCACTTCTGCACTACAGTGGAGGGTAGTGTGGGAGGTGGGCATGGTCTCTGGCATCACTTACACTTTATAAGATACCTTCACCGATGGCTGAAACCTTGAAGGTGTCCCAAGACTTCCGAATCTCTTTCTGGTGCCATCCAGGTAAAGCATTCTGAATAGTGGGCCCAAGCATCATCCTAGTGGGGTACAAATGTTGTTTTGAAGTGCGGTGGAAGAATCTGGTGGATCAGTTCAGAAGAGCATGATGATGGGTGACAAGTCAACTGCATTCCAAATACCCAAACCACCAAACATTACTGGGAGATATAGTCTGCATCCAGGTTTTACCTCTATCACAAAATCAAACATTTCTAATGCTACTGACTTTCAGAATCTTTCATATTGCTGGAGCTCATGGGAAATTAAACAGAGTGGTAAGTAAAGAAGTTTAGGAACAGCCAAGGAATGGTGGAGCAAAAGGATAGCATCAAGTGAAGCACAGTCGTGACTCCAATTGTCCTCAATAGGTTTGTCTTCTCTTGCAATGGTATTTGAGATGGAACTTGTGTCACCTATTGTAGCTCTTATTAAGGTGGTATTGTTACGGTTGATCATGCAGGCTCCTAAAAGACAGACACGGTTGATTCTGAGGTGGATGAATATCCAGAGATGAGTTCAGTCTTCCAAATGTTCAGCTCAAAACCAAGCTCTCACAAATGAATTCCACCTTCTGGATATTATGTCTAATGTTGTCCAAATTCCCTGCAAGAACACTTTCATAGTAGAAAAAGCATAACTCTGACCCTGGCTGACAGCAAACACTTTGAATTATGAAGCCAAAAAGGAGAGGTTGCAAAGGATCACCCGAAAGACTGATCACCCTAATGAACTCCTGATTACCTTGATTGACTCCTGATCACCCTGATTAATTCCTGATCACCCTGATGGACTCCTGATAACCCTGATGGACTCCTTCATAAGTGTTCCACCCAAACAATGACGAATACACAGAGTGGACAAAGAGGGTGACTTCCAGAGCTAGCTATTGAATCATGTTCAGTATTATCTTCCTACAGATGGAATTGAAGGCATCAGAGAAAACCTGTTTCACAATAACTTAATCTGATTTCATGCAACGCAGGATTTAAAAAAATAGACAAATTACAACTAAAAACACTCACACATAAACAAAATAACTCTGTACTTCTGTAGACCACAACCACTTGGATAACCATTAACATTTAAAATCATGTTTACCAATTATTACACATCTTTAAAAATGTTGGTGTACAAATGGTTGTGGTTCAAACTGACAATTCCATCCGATATAGGCTGATGAAGGCTAGAGCATCTAGTCAAAAAGTCGAGAGAATACAACTGAGTGTTCTTTGAGAATATTGTAGATACATGTACACACGACTTTCTCGGTAATCAACTTGCCATTGGGATAGATGCTCTAGCCTTCATTAGGAATACTCTTGACTAAGCACAAATCAGTAATTCCACATCCTTTTTTTTTGTTTGTCTATATGTTGTTATTTAGCTGTTGGCATGTTATTAGAGCAAGCCCTCCCATAGATGGATAACTAGAGCTAACTTAAAGGGCTTTGCAACAGTTGCACAGGATCACTCCAAAGCCCAACAGTAGATATTATATAGAGTACGCATGTATACATGGCTCACATGCAGTTTACCTGGTCTAGGTCTCTGATGTTATCAATCATAATTATCAATGTTGCCATCTTTGCTAGCTAGTGTATGATACATTGCGCAGCACACTCAGTAAGCTACAGATTCAATGAAGTGCATAAGTATAATAAATGCCACACAAGCACATATGTAAGTGACAATCTCGTTCCATTTTGTTGAATCAAGAACTCATCATTACAATTGTTATGAATCAACGCATGGTATTCAATATTTGCGGGTAAGTAAAGGTAGACTATGATAGACAACAACCATTAAGACAAATTTGATGATATTTACTTTCTGAAAGTCTGGCTGGTTTTCTATGCATGTGCCTCGTAGACTCATAGAAGGATTCCCTTTACTATGTTATAAGTTTGGTTTAATTGGGCTATTTAGGAGACCACCATTTTGAAATGTGGGTCAATCAATATACATGTAGAAGAGAGCTCCCCACTCCCCGACCCTATGGTGTAATAACACATACATTGTTCGGGCCTGTGATTCCGTCCCTCCAGTGAACTGAAACTGAACATCATATATTTACTCATGTATTTGCCCTTCTCTTACTTGATAACCCTTTCTTGCATGCATATTCTCCTGATCTCCTTATAAGGTTATGTATAGATTATGTCACCACTATACTCACTTCTTTTTCCAATTATCGCTCACCTGCAGTTATTATTATGAAGGTTAATTAAAGTGTGCTTCTGTCAATTCTTAGCGTATGAGTTTGTAGCCATAGCAATCTCCACTCAAGTACCTCGAAAGTCGGAAGCCTTACAACCTTCCACCTCGACTTAGCAGGGCGAAACATTGGTCCTTCGAGCCGGATCCTCACAGCTCGACCGCTTGCGTCCCGAGGATCGAGACCAGCCAGACTCCAACGACAGGACAACAGATTAGGACGCTCGCTCCACCTCTGCCGTCAACACTCTACGACTCCTTCAGTCAATCCTAGCCCTCCAGCATGACCGCTCCCTCAGAAGAGGCCATACTGGACATCACCGAACTCCAAACGCTTCGCGGGAAGTGTGGCGCCAGGAAAGGTGCCATTACCCGCATAAAATCCTACTATGACAACGCCAGCAAGATGAAACTCGACAAAGTCAGTTTTCCTGAATGCCTCAAGAAAAGGGAGCAACTTGAGGAGCAAGCTCATCTCTTCGAGGTGATCCAAGAACGGATCACCGAACTCTCTTCCAGTGATGCCATCTCTGCAGAGGAGTCTGAAGTCAACAAGCAGTTCAGCTCCATCGAAGAACTCGTAAGTGGGATCGACCATCTGTACTTGGCCAGACAAGCCTATAGCGATGCCACCAGCATACTTAGGACGCTGGCAGACATCCGAGCCCTTGACTCAACCCTCAGCTGTCCCGCGAAGTCCAAGAGAGACGAAATGGATGTTCTCATCAAGAGATTCCAACTCAATATGGACACAGTGAGTGACATTGTAACCTTATGTGAACTAAGGGACAGATTAAATGCAGAATCCCTGGAGCTCTACAACCGGGTATCCAAAGAAGAAGCTACAATGAAAGACAGAGCGGCTGCCACGGCCCACACAGATCCTCCCACCATCGTGAAGGATGCTCCAGCTGTATCCACCTCATCTTTCCCATCTCGCCTGCGCATCGATCTCCCTTCCTTCAACGGAGACATCATGGCGTGGAAGCCATTTTGGCACCTCTATCAAGCTCGCCTCAAGAAGGAGGTGGGGCTGGATGACTTTGAAAGGATCAATTGTCTCCAATCGTGCCTCAAGGACCCAGCTGCTAACAAATTGTTCACCACCTCCTCCGTGGGGGGAGAGTATGACTGCGGGGTGAAAGCCCTACAAGAAGCCTACGATCAGGAAAGATTGGTATTTAAGCAGCATGTTCACAATGTATTGTCTTTGCCTCACATCTCAGGTAACCACTCCGACATCGTGGCCCTCCGCCAGAAGATGCGTGACACCATATCTGGCATGAAGGATGCCAAGGGACTGCAAATCCTCACAGCCATTGCCGAGCGCTCGTTCGATTGAGGCCTGCGCTCACGGTGGGACGAGTTCACTGCCGAGCTCGACTCTCCTCCCGACATGGAATGCTTCAAGGCATTCTTGGACAAAAGAGCCAAGTCCACCTTTAGCCAAGCTCTCCAACTCAAGGAAGACCAGCCTATGCCATCCAGGAGCAAACCAGCTGACATCAAGCCCAAGCCACAGCAGCACAAGGTCAAGGTCATGCAGTCTACCGATGCTCCCAAGGACCCTACATGCCCTCACTGCGATGGAGCCCACAGAATTTATGACTGTGATTCCTTCAAGTCCTTGACTGCCGAGCAGAGAGCAGAGGCAGCCCGACAGAAGCGACAGTGTTTCAACTGCCTAGGAAAAGGGCACGGTATTGCACGCTGTCACAGCAAGCACACTTGCCGAGAGTGCTCTGCCAAGCACCACTCACTTTTGCACAAGTCTACTACTACCACCACGACTTCCGACCTGAACGACTACGGACGAGCTCTGTTCGTAAGCAACAATCGATTCCAATCCGCCAAATACACTATTCCCAGGACAATATTGGCCACCGTCTCTGTAGACTCTGGTCAGCAAGTCGCTCGAGCTCTTATGGACCCGGGCGCTTCACTATCGCTGGTCACCAGCAGACTGGCAGCTACCCTCAAGGCAAAACGAATCAGATCGCCTACCGACATTGCAGGCATTGGGGGTGGGCTGCAGAGCAGTCACAGAGTGGAACTAACTCTAAGGTCCACTCATTGTCCCAATGATGAATCCCTTGTGATCATCGCGCAGGTTGTCCAGGACATCACCACAGACTATCCACTCAGGGATCTAACGGACGTCCACAACCTGCCTTGCCTCAAGGGCCTTCCTCTTGCTGATCGAGAGTTTGGCCGCTCGGGGAAGATAGACTTGCTCCTTGGGATAGCAGATTGCAACCTCTGTCTCAGGGACGACTCTGTCTCTTCACCTCATCGATGCATTACGGCCCAGAAGACGCTTTTCGGATGGGCACTGGGAGGTGCCATCCCAGGAGACAGTCCAGTACAGACGTGCCTCAAGGCTACTGACAATGGACATCAGACAGACATCCTACTCCAACAGTTCTGGGAGATGGAGAAGGTCCCGGGTGAAGATTGCGAGCTGACTCCTGACCAGAAACTGGCCGTGGATCACTTCAGCGACACTCACAGCAGAGCTGAAGACGGACGATTCATGGTCAAACTCCCTAGACCTCAGCTACCTCCACCACTTGGAAACTCCAGAGCTGCAGCCGTCCGACGATACCTACAGACCGAAAAATCCTTGAAGAAGCAAGGCAGGTGGCAGGACTTCTCCAAAGCAGTGGAGGAGTATGCGGAACTGAGACACGCTGAGCTGGTACCTGCAGTCGACCTGCAGAAGCCATGCAACTCTGTATTTTACTTGCCCATGCACGGCGTGGTCAAGGAAGCGAGCACGACCACAAAACTATGCATAGTGTTCGACGCCTCTGCCGCAACAACAACAGGATACTCCCTAAATGACACACTGCTACCCGGTCCATCTCTTCTGACAAGTCTGCCTTCCATCCTCACAAGGTTCAGACTGCCTCGCATCGGGATGTCGGCAGACGTGTCAAAAATGTTCCGAGAGATCTGTCTACATCCCGACGAACGTGACTACCATCGGTTCCTACGTCGATCACCCAACGGAGACCTAGAAGACTGGAGGATGCTGAGACTCACCTTCGGGGTTGCAGCTTCTCCTTTCCTGGCATCTCAAGTCCTGCGTCAAATGGCCCAGGACCACAGCGCTGAGTACCCTCTCACCTCATATGTTGTTCTTAACCAATTTTATGTAGACGACTGTCTCACAGGTGCAGACACCCCAGAGGCAGCAGCAGAGCTCCGGTGCCAACTGAATGTGCTCCTGAGAAGAGTGTGCATGACGCTCCGCAAGTGGAGGACCAACTCCTCTGAGCTTCAAGGCACAATTCCTCCTGAACTACTCGAGAAAGATGACCTCCGTATTGCCACACGTCCAGCTGACTGCTCTAAGGCGTTGGGCATTCATTGGAACATGCCCAAGACACACTCCACGTCTCTGTGCCCCAGCTGGAGAGTCAATCTACTTTTACCAAGAGGCAGCTCTCCTCAGCAGTTGCCAAGGCCTTTGACATACTGGGTTGGTACGCACCTGTAACAATTGCTCTAAAAACTCTATTGCAGAAGCTGTGGAGAATCAATATCGGTTGGGATGACGACATCCCAGCGGAGCTCAAAGGTGAATGGGAGGCATGGAGAAGCGAACTCCACCTGATCACAGAGCATCCCATCCCGAGGAGAATCACCACTGGGGAGCTGCCCGTCGTCGGTATGCAGCTCCATGGCTTCTGTGATGCCTCTGAAGCAGCCTTCGGAGGTGTAGTCTACCTCAGAACGTTTTACTCAGACACTTCAGTCACGGTAACACTCATTACAGCAAAATCTCGTGTTGCTCCTGTTTCAGGACTTACAATTCCCAGACTGGAGCTGAATGGAGCAGTTCTACTCTCCAAACTGCTTGTCGCGGTCGCCTCCGACCTAGCCCTTCCCATCGAACAAGTATACGCCTGGTGCAATTCAACAGTAGTGCTGGGCTAGCTGAACTCGTCTTCAGTCAAACTCAAAGTATACGTCGGTCACCGGGTCAAGGCAGTGACTGAACTCGTCCCTGCAAGCCACTGGCGTTACGTGGCTACCAAGTTAAACCCAGCTGATCTGGTGTCACGAGGAGTTACGCCCAAGGAGCTCATAAGCAGGCAGCTGTGGTGGGCAGGCCCTCCGTGGCTGTCAAAAGATCCTGGCCTATGGCCCAAGAGACCAGATCTAAATCTGTCAAGAGAGCTACCCGAGATCAGGTTAAAGGTACTTGTGGCTAAGCCAGTCGTCCGAACACACTATCTTCTCAACCGCTATTCCAACTTCGACCGTCTACTGCGTTCTACAGCGTGGATACAATGTTTCTGTTCGAACTGCCGAGGTCCCAAAGAACTGGCCTCCAGACTCACCAACAAGGAGCTGGAAGATGCAAGACTCCAGCTGCCGAAACTCTGTCAAGTTCAGGCCTACGGCAAGCTCATACGAGCTGGTAAGGAACTCTCCAAACCATTTCCTCTACTTGCTCTCCGGCCTCTCATCGGTTTCGATGGGCTATTGAGAGTTGGAGGACGACTCGAGCACTCCAAGGAGAGTTATTTCAAGCAACATCCAGTTATCCTGCCAGCCAATTCACCCATCACTGCATTACTCGTGCAACAGGCTCATCACCTATCGAATCATGCAGGACCATCCGCCATGATAGGCATCCTGGCAGACACCTATTATATCACAGGCATTAAGAAGCTTGTGAAAGTCATCAGTCGCAGATGTGTGCCGTGCCAATGGGCCTATGCAAAGACGCTCAATCAAATGATGGGTCAACTCCCTTCTGCAAGGACCACACCTGCAGCTCCATCGTCGGACTCGACTATGCCGGTCCTTTCCAACTGAAATGAGGCAACCCGAGGAAGCCCACGCTAGTAAAAGCCTATGTGTGCGTCTACATATGCTTCACCACCAAGGCTATACACCTTGAACTGGTGTCTGATATGACTACGGATGCTTTCATTGCCTGCTTCTGCAGATTTACTACCAGACGTGGTTGCCCTGCTCAAATATACTCGGACAACGGTTCTAACTTTGTGGGAGCAGAGAGAGAGCTCAGAGCCATGAAGGAGCTCGTTCGAGACGACCTTACCCGTCAGCACATTCACCATCTTTCTTCTGAACGAAACATTCAGTGGAATTTCTCCCCGAGCCGAGCTCCCCATTTCGGAGGCATCTGGGAGGCCGGAGTTAAGAGTATGAAACTCATTCTCCGGAAAGTACACTGTAGTCGGACCACACCACCTCACCTACGAGGAATTAACAATTATTCTTGCTGAGGCCGAATCGACTCTAAACAGCCGCCCCCTCATCGCTACCTATAGCACAACAGAAGACGGAGTTCCGCCCCTGACCCCAGGCCACTTTTTAATTGGTCGCCCACTCAAGGCTCCACCAGTCAGAGTGGACAGTTGCAAGAAAATCACAGCACTCAGACGCTGGAATCTACTCAACCGATTATACGACGACCTCTGGACGAGATGGAGGTCGGAGTACCTACACCATCTGCAAGCCAGGAAGAAATGGCACCACCCCATGTCCAACTTGAGGAAAGGAGACTTAGTCCTTCTCAAAGAGGACTTTCCAAATAGACGTTCTTGGCCAATGGGCATCGTGACTAATACCTTTCCAGGGCAGGACGGGCTCACTCGAGTGGCTGAAATCACTGTCGACTGCCACAGCTACAAGCGACCTGTGAACAAGCTGGTCCTCCTGATCACCGAGAAGGAGGAGAATGAAGATCAGGATTCCCACTTCTTCCCTGGGGAGGATGTTCGGGCCTGTGATTCCGTCCCTCCAGTGAACTGAAACTGAACATCATATATTTACTCATGTATTTGCCCTTCTCTTACTTGACAACCCTTTCTTGCATGTATATTCTCCTGATCTCCTTATAAGGTTATGTATAGATTATGTCACCACTACTCACTTCCTTTTCCAATTATCGCTCACCTGCAGTTATTATTATGAAGGTTAATTAAAGTGTGCTTCTGTCAATTCTGCGTATGAGTTTGTAGCCATAGCAATCTCCACTCAAGTCCCTCGAAAGTCGGAAGCCTTACAACCTTCCACCTCGACTTAGCAGGGCGAAACATACATGTATGCACGACCCACTCAATGCTGAGCATGCAGGCACAACATTCCACGGTACATGCATGTATGTGTGCTCTAAGGTTTTCTTGATTATGTGCACAACAAAAAATTGACATGAGCTAAGCTGAACTACAGTATACTCGGGTATCAGGCACTCTTTCAGATGTTTCATTGTACCCTTGAAAACTATACTGGCTTTTTTAATTTCCAAACTTTAGCTGAGAGTAGAGTCCGATTGCCAATCTTCTTCCCTTTTGCTCCACAGTCAATGTTGATGCATAAAATGTCAACCTGAGGTTCACTATCGGGTTTAAATTGTTCGAGCTCAAACATTTGTGCGTGGTTCAGGACCATATGATCCCATTTTATACTTATTAACACCGAATAAGTTTTATATTATCTGTAGGACACATCCAACTTACCCTACACCAAGGCCTGTAATGATTCTGCTTAGTAGCACCATCCTACAAAATATATAATAAGTACACTTAAAAAGAGTGTAGCACAGTACTATCACCAGAGCATGTACCCACTCACATGCAGTAGAGACCTTGGTAAAATATGACTACCCTTGATATCTCTGTCTTCAATCAGACATGCACCACTCACAGTATATATCAAGAATGATCTCAAACTTCCACTCCAAAAACTGTAAAAACTATGCAATTAGTGGACTAAAGGGGGAGACAGGACCATTTTTGCGGGAGGAGGTGGACAGGACACTACTGCCAGTTGTAACTCGACTGGACTATCAGTGGGCAACAGGGAATTCAGTGGCTGAGATTCTGGGATGGGGCAAGGGGGGCTCCAGCACCCCCACATTTTGAAGTAGAGGGGCAGAGCCCCTCCACTTTCTAAAATTTGGGAATGAATTTGGGAATGCTGTGATTGACCAGCTGATTAGCAAGCCTGTATTGTGGTTTGACATGACAATTGACACCTACATTTAATCATTACCATCTATAGTAATCTTACTATATCATGTGATAGTTCCAGCTGCTCTCCATTTTAAAGATGGCAAAAAGACAGTCACAGCCTCAGGTATCCCTATTGAGATTTTTGTCAGCACCCAAGAAAGCAAGAAGAATTGAATCAAATCACCAAGGAGAGTTGGACTCGGAAGATAAGTTAGACCCTGTTCCAGTGATTGCATCTGAGCAAGTTGACACCCCATTCGAATCCGATGCCATAAGTTTATCAGAAGGACAGAATACCACACCAGAAGATGTAGGCTCTTCATTACAGTGTTGTACCAGTGAAGAGAAAGCCTTTCAGCCTAATGTAAGAATATACTGAAAACATTGAGCATGAAACAAAGAAACTTTCAATCGAGTTGGTATAAACAATTTCCATGGCTTAGTGTGTGTACATCTCGTAAGAAGGTATTTTGCTTTTACTGTCGATATGCTGCCAGGCACAAATTGCTTACATTATGTAAGTCTGCAGATAATGTGTTCATTTAAAATGGGGTTTCCAAAATTGGGAAAAAGCCATAGAGAAGTTTAAATCATCCCTCTCCCATACCGAGCTCAAAATGAAATGGATAGCTTAAGGCGGGACTAATCCATTTCTGGGCCTTTTTTTAATTCGTTCATAACTTTTTTGTTCTATATACTATGATATTGAAATTAGTACCAAAATGCTGCTCATTCAGAGAGCTTTCTAATGGTATATTTAGTTTTGACCTAGCGCCATCCTGGTCAGAGTTGTGGACAGTTGTGGACACCAAGGTGATTTCACTTTATTTCACTTTACTCAACACCTGTGTCACATAACCACTTACAATTTTGACAGCACTTAGAGAACCCACAGACATGCATTTTGAATAGATGAAAACATCATAACTTGTAAAATGGATTTTTAAGAAAGGTCAGTGTTTTGCTCATGATTAGCAACATTCCAGGGCTAATATCTCTCCCATAGATTTTTTTTAGTGGATTCTTTCTATTCAAATGAAAGAGTATGAAAAGAGCTTTCAAATGATATATTAAAAGTTGATATAGGACAAAGCATGGCCCAGTTATGTGCACACAAACTTGAAATAACTCGTTTTGAGATAACGGCTCTTGAAAAAAGTACATTATTATGTTCTCTATATTCCTTTCAGGTTCGTAACTTCGAATTTATGTAGTCAATAGCATGGACAAAAGTGTGTATAACTTTGCAGTGAAGCATTCAAATGCTCTGAAACTTGAAATAGAAATACTACATGAATTATACTATAGAATGAATAAATAACTTTAAAAAATGTTTTTTCCCCGAACGAATGGATTAGTCCCGCCTTAAGGAAGACCTACAATTGGGAACCAGTTAAGTGCACAATTGAAAGATCCGCCACAAATGCGAAGGGCTGGTCTTTTAAAGCAAATGAAGGGAATATAATTTCTTACTCGGCAAGGAATAGGCCATACTGAGTCTGAAGGAAATCTGAAGCAACTAATGCTAATGTGGAGCCATGAAGATGAAGTGGTTAAAACCTGGGCCAAGGAAAATCGCTACACTTGCTATCAAACCGTAAATGAGCTTCTTTCAATTATGGGTCAAAATTTGCTACGCAACATATTAAAAAAAAATGAAGGAAGGAAGCCCTGCATGGTTTTCAGTTATTGCAGATGAAGCAACTGATGTTTGCCATACTGAACAGCTGAACTTATCAATACGCTGGGTGAATGATCAGCATGAAGTTCTTGAAGATCCCATAGACTTATTCCGCGTACCTGATACAAGAGCCGAGACCTTGTTTACGGTGATCAAATATCTCCTTATAAGGTGTAGCCTTTCATTAGATTTATGTCGGGGGCATGGTGCAGCCAATATGCAAGGGAAACAAACCTTATTTACGGTGATCAAATATCTCCTTATAAGGTGTAGCCTTTCATTAGATTTATGTCGGGGGCATGGTGCAGCCAATATGCAAGGGAAACAAACAGGAGTAGTGGCACGATTTTTAAGGGAAAATCCGGCAGCCATACCTGTGCACTGTTTCGCCCATTCTTTGAATTTGTGTCTTCAGGGAACTGGAAGGCAGATAGTATGAAGAAATGCTTTGGACACAGTGAAAGAAATTGGCAAACTTATTTTATTTTCTCCCAAAAGATCTCTTCAAAGCTCCAGCAAGCATGTGATGACACAGTGAGCCTAAAGTAGTTTTGCCCGACAAGGTGGACTGCTCGAACCTCAGCAATTAATGCTATTCTCAAAGATTATGGTGTGCTTCTACAGACATTATAAAAAAATTCCTGCAACTACCCATAATGAGTATGGCATGAAAGCAAATGGTTTGCTGCAGTCACTGGAAAAGTTCAATACACTCTTTGGCTCATGCTCAGCCACCGATTGTTCAGTGCAGCCGAACAAGCATCACTTGTTCTACAAAAGAAAAACATAGCAATTCTAGCTGCTGTTGAAACAGCAAAGAATTTTTTCAAACGTATCCGATCTGAGGAAGAGTTCAATCGATTCTACGAAGAGTGTATTAAATTTTCTGAGAAGGAGGGAATTGGACAACCAGTGCTACCTAGGAGTAGGAAACAACCTGCACGTTATGACAGTGGAAGTGAACCCTATCAGTTCAATTCAGTGAAGGTCTACTACAGAAAATTCTACTTTGAAGCCTGTGATCGACTCTCTTGTGAACTTCAAAATCGCTTTGAAACCAAACAGATTCCATCAGTGGTATCAATGGAGCAAGCACTTATAAAGGCAGCAAACAAGAAAAATTTCAAGAATGAAGTAACATTCTTGCTTAAAAAATGATGTATACCTTGTAAAGTTACAGGTGCAGTTAGCACTTCTTCCTGACATCATCAAGAAAGGTACACCAGAAGTAAAGACCGTCACTTCAACACACACTGTGTGTGAAGCCATGAACAGCAATGAACTATTCAAAGAAATTTTACCTGCTGTACACAAATTGCTTCGACTCTATCTGACCATACCCATCACATCTGCTACAGCTGAAGGAACATTTCCCACCCTCAAGCGTCTCTTCACCTACTTATGTTCAACCATGACTGAAAAAAACGGTTGAATAACTGTTTGATGCTTCATGTGCACAAAGAATTGACAGACTCATTAGATTTGATTTCTGTAGCCAAGATATTTGTGTCAGCATATGATGAGCGTAAAAAATATTTTGGTAATTACGATTAAAACTATTTTTCACTGTTCATTTCAACAAAATACAGCTCCTCTAGGTCGTTACCTCCCACATCCACGCCCTGCAGCTGCATCAGGTTCATACCGCCCTAAATTGTCAGCCCCCCACTTTGAAAGTGGTGTCTCAGCCCCTAAGGACTATGCCATATGTATTTTTTTTGGTGTGCTTACCACTTTATAACTCCACAGATTCCGTGAACTTCATGGGTATGGACTTGATATAGAGCTTAAAAGATAGGTCTCTCTTTGTGCTCTCTGTTCATACTGAAACATTTTTCATAAGTATAACTATAGCCAAGTTACTGGAGCTACAAGTGGAGGAACCTCAAAAACCTGAACGACTCATTTTCTGGCACATACAGTAAGTATCCCAAGTGTTACCGAGTTCAAACTAGTACCAGTGGCTAGAGGAAGCTCTACTCTACACAAGGAGTGTTTTCATTAGGCGCTAAATTTTAAGTACGTGGTCAAGCGCCGGGTGGAAAATGAATTTCGATAAAACTCATTTTCCACCGAGCGCTTGACCACGTACTTACGTTTTAGCGCCTAATGAAAACACTCATTGTGTAGAGTAGGCCTTCCTAGCCACTGGTGCTAATTTGAACCGTTAGCACTTTGCAATCTGGAGATATTTATGCGGCAAAGTCAGGCATTCAGGTTTTGAAGTTTCCTCCAGTTTAGGTCCAGTAACTTGGCTATAGTTATACACATGAAAAATATTTTAGTATCAACAGAGAGCACAAAGAGAGACCTATCGTTTGAGCTATATATCAAGTACATACCCAGGCCTTCATTTAGGAATTGTTCTCAGGTGTGGCAAATGTAATTAATATAAAGAAGTGGTGGGGCGAAGCCCTGGCACGTGTGCATAAGCACACCCTGAAGTGGGGTCTGGGTGCACCCCCCAGACATTTTTTATCATTGTATTGTTCGAGGTCGCTTCTCGTGCATTTTCAGTCACTTTTAAAACCATAAATGAATACTGGTCACAAAGGTATTTTGTTAGAAAGTTATTTTTAGAATATCACATTTAGCACCTACATCACAGGAAGTGCTGACTAAGTAATCTCAAGTGCCTCTACAGCAATACTCTATTGGTAAAGTGCTACTGTCGTGCTACTGACAGCAATTGTGGTCATCTGTCAGCACTTAAAATTGCAATCCACAATTGCTGCCAGTAGCACTTAAAGGAGTGTGCTATTTTTAGATATAAAGACTTTATATCTAAAACTAGCACACTCCTAATAGCTCTATATAATGAGTCTCTCAATCATGCATTGAGCATTCAGTTTATAATGGTTATTCGATCTTTTTGGGGGAGCTCTAGTAAAGCAGCTGCTAGTACTAGTAACATAAGTAGTAGTGAAGCAGTCTGAAGAGGAAATAGAGGTTATTACAAGCAAGACACCTTCTACTAGTTCACCAACACTACCCAAGAAACGTACCAGTTCTACGCCATACTCAAGTACTAGAAAATACCGCAAGACTTGGGAAGAAGATTATCCTTGGCTACAATATGATGCAGATGCTGAAGATGCATTTTGAAAAATCTGCAAAGTTTCTGGGAGGTCAGTTCAACAAGCAGGTGGCGTTTGGACAACAAAGCCATTCACTAACTGGAAAAATGCTGCTGCCCGGATGAAAGCTCAATGTTAAGAGTGATGGTCATATCATAGCAAGTCAAGCGGTTTTGTCTACCCAACTTGGAGGATCCATAATTCAACAACTTCAAAAAGTGGGAACACAAGAGAGAATGAGGAATAGGGCTGCTATCAAATCTTTGATACGTTGTACTCACTTCCTCGCCCACCAACACATTGCTCATACTACCAATTTTAGCAAGTTGGTTGACTTGGTTGTATCTTGTGGTGGTGAAGATTTGAAGTACTTCATGGAGAAGACGGGGAGGAATGCAATGTACACATCTCACGTAGCCGTAGTTGAATTTGTCCAAGCTTTAGGAACATGGGTTGAAGAGTCCATTCTGAAACGCCTTCAACAAGCCTCTCATTACAGCATAATGGCAGATGAGTGTACAGATATCACTACAGTGGAAGAGATGTCAGTATTTTGTCGCTGGGAGGAAAAGGGTATACCTGAGGAGCATTTCTTGGAGATTGTTCATTTATGTCAAGCAAATGCAGAGAGTATTTTCTCTGCTCTCGTTGAGTGTTAGAAGGAGAAGAAACTTCAGATCAACAGAATTGTCGGGATGGGCTTTGATGGAGCGAGTACGTTTTCAGGGGAAAAAACTGGAGTCCAAACTCTAATGAAGACGCTTGCGGCCCATGCTTTGTTTGTGCACTGCCACTTGCTACAGCTAGCTTGTGTTCAGGCTGCAAACTCTACTAAAGGAATCAAACATGTGTATGTGACCCTGATGGCTTTTTGGAAATACTTCCACTACTTCCCAAGAGAGCAGAATCTCTCAAGGTGGTCCAGAGTGTGCTCGACTCATCAGAGTTGAAAATTGCTAAACCATCCGATACACGCTGGCTGGCACATGAGGCAGAGCGATGTGTAAAAGTAGTGAAGGCAAGCTATGGTGCGATCGTAGTGGCTCTCAACAACATCCATGAGACTACACATGAGCCAGAAGCACTCGGACTTAGCAAAGCTCTAAGCAAAGTCTCCACAGTCGCAGCTATGTACATGCTTGACTACACCCTCCCTAAACTCAGCAAAACACTCCAAACCGAGCATCTCGACTTGTCCATCGTACCTACATAGCTTAGTCGATTCCACCCTTGATGCACTTGATGACACAGTTTTACCAGCTGCAAATTGGGTACTCGAGTTGTTAGATGAAGCTGAAAATCTAGAAAAAACAGCTGACATCGAAGTTTCTCTTGAAGACATCACCACCTTCCAGGCGAATGTAGCAGCCATTCATCGCACATTTGAAAGACAACATTTCCTCTAGATTTGCCTCGTCTAGTGATGTTGTGTCAGCAATGAGCATCTTTGATCCAAAGAAAAATGCCTACTAGTTTTGATTCGCCTGATTACTCAGTATGGCAAAACCTCCATAGGAACACTTCTCTCTCACTACGGGACAGACAAACCTTGCCAGACATTACTTGGCAACCCAACCGTTAAGAAAGCACTTATCTCCTCTGAGATCCACACTGAGTGGCTAACATATCGACGACATATGGCAAAACAACCCAAAGATAATATGAAGTCACAGCTTGAAGATTTGGTTTCGAACGACATGTTGGCAAACATGTTTCCAAACCTGCACACTATTGCAAAGATCAGCATGTCCATCCCAGTGACTACTGCCTCCATAGAGAGGAGCTTCTCTCAGATGAAGCTTATTAAGACAAGGTTACGCAGCAGTTTGAATGACACTAGCTTGTCACATCTGATGAAAATCGCTATTATGTAAGTCACCGGACCAGCTAACAGATGGTAATCTTGACGAAATAGTCGAAGTTTGGGCAACAAAAAACAGAAGAATAGTAACATGAACTTGTGTTATTTTGCATATTACTACTTACTTATTATTACTTACACATTG
The DNA here is from genome assembly GCA_028752905.1 of Cladorhizidae sp. MBARI D1340-BT2. Lineage (NCBI taxonomy): Eukaryota > Metazoa > Porifera > Demospongiae > Poecilosclerida > Cladorhizidae > Cladorhizidae sp. MBARI D1340-BT2. The sequence goes on from JAQNBH010000016.1 coordinate 25,873,358, forward strand.
ATATATCTATCATTATATTACATATTATTATTACTTACACATTGATTTATCCATTGATTTATCTCTACACTTTAAAAAAATTGGAAGCTCACTAATCATTATTTTACATGACTAGTGAACTTCTCAGGTGGGGCGAGATTGCGCTCAGGTGGGTCACTCGCCCCACCTCACCACACCCTAAATGAAGCCCAGCATACCATGAAGTTTACGGAATCTACGGAGCTATAAAGTGGTAATAACAAGTTAAAAAAATTAAATAAAGCTGTCCCCGTTTTTCTCTGGCCATTCTTAATATGCTCAGCTATTGCTAACAAAATAATAAAAATAGCAGCAACCAGTAGCATAATACACTTTCATGCATATACACGTATCATGCTAGAGCTAAGGACTCAGATGACTCATTAACTATCTACTAACTCCTCCCAACAATTTTATATCTTCATCACTCACTTTAAATTTTTTTATTGTGTGTTTATGTTACGGATAACTAGCTCGTTATATCGCTGGAGATAGCAACCCAGTGCAGATGATAGTAGGAATTGATGTGTCTTCACTGCTTTAACTTATAAGAGGCATTCTGGCCCTGTCCATGAGCTGGCTCCTTTAAGTAGGCTGCCAGCCATGAACCCAGGCCAGACTATATAAGGCAATATGCATACTAATGATCAGTTCTGTGTCTGTGCATGATCTATTCTATGGTTAACCTAGTTACATATTAGTAGTCCCTACGCCAGTTCTCAGTTACATGACCTTGTATGGTCTTGTGGGTTTGGTCTTGGTTTGATGTCAGGGGTTCCTTCAGTTGGGGGATCCATGACACTCCCGCCCTCTCCATCCTGCTGTGAAGTGGGGGTGTCTTCCTCATCCCAAGCCTGCCGCAACAGTCCATCTGCGTTTGAATGGTGACGACCCGGACGATGCTGTATCTCATAATGGTAGGGTTGGAGGAGGAGAGCCCAGCGGGATAGTCGGCCTCCGGTATCTTTCATTGTGGACAGGTAGCGGAGGAAGTGGTGTAGTGATGTAGACACTGAAGTATCGGACTCCCTCCACCACTGCCAAGCACTCCTTTTCCGTGACCTCATAGTTTCTCCCCCTTGGTTTCAACTTCCGGGAGTAGTAAGCCACAGGCCTGTCACCCAGTGCTGTGTCCACCTGGCTGAGTACTGCACCGATACCTATATCGGAGGCATCGGTCTGGATGACGAAGGGTCTGGAGAAATCAGGTCCCTGCAGTACCGGGCTGGATGTGAGGGCATCCTTCAGTGAGTCGAAGGCTCTCTGGTGGATGTTCTCCCAGTGGACCCGGTCCGGCAGGTCCTTCTTGGTAAGTTCCGATAGAGGGGCCGCTATGGATGCATAGGATGGGATGAATCTCTGGTAGTATCCTGCCATGCCCAAAAAGGAGTGAACATCAGTGAGATGGCAAAGTTCCGCACGGCATCTGTCTTGGCCACATCTGGTCTGACACAGCCCCTGCCTACTAAATGGCCTAAGTAGAGGCAGTCAAAAGTGGCTAACTTACATTTAGATCTTTTCACTGTCATGCCAGCTTGGTGGATGCGGGAGAGGACGTAGTCGCAGTGGGTCAGATGTTGTTCCCAGGTCCTGCTGAAAATGACAACATCATCCATGTATGCTGCCACAAACTCCGCTTTCTCTGCAAAGAGCCGGTTCATCATTCTTTGGAACACGGCAGGTGCTCCCACCAACCCAAAGGGCATAACCTTGAAATGATACTTACCAAAGGGTGTGACAAATGCCATCTTATCTCTGGAGTCTGTGTGGACCGGCACTTGCCAATACCTCTTGGTAAGGTCAAGGGTGGTTATGTAGGATGCTCCTGCCAGCCCAGGTCATCAATTCAGGGCATCGGGAAAGGGGTCTGGACGGGTCACTGCATTGAGCTTCTGATGGTCAACAAAGCAGCAACCCGTCCTTCTTAGCCACTAGTACGATTGGGGAGGCACAGGCGCTGTCGGAGACTTCAATCAGGTCATCTCGGAGCATCTGCTGTACCTCCTGCTTCACAAGCTCCAGTTTCTCATGGGGCAGTATGTAGGGGGGGGGGGGGGGATGAATTGGGGGTGCATCACCTGTCTGTATCACTATCTGTGCCTCTGATGTGTGGCCAGGCTGGTCTGTGAACACCTCCTTCGGTTTTGTCAGCAGCACCATCAGCTCTTCTGTCTGTGAGGGTGTCAGGTCTGGGTTGATGAAAGTGTGTAGGATGGGGGTGGTTTCGGGATGGGTGGGTATGTCGCAGACCGGGGAGGTCACATGTTCCTGGCCATTGGCGATCCTTCCCAGCAGGCAGACCGCAGATGGGGCCTCCCACCTAGTCAGCATGTTCACATGGAAGGTTCGGAGAGGTCTGCTGCTGGAGTCCATGCGCACACGGTAGGTGGTGGCGGAGAGCTTTTCTGATACAGGAAATAGACCCTGCCACTTTGCCAGCAGCTTGTTGGAAGATGAAGGTAACATAACCAGAACTAGCTCACCCTCTTTGAGATCTCTCTGGAGGATTTTCTGGTCATACAGTATCTCTCCTTCATCTTGCCATTGGCCTTGGATTCGGATGCCGTGGCCTTCTCTCCCTGGCTGAATCGAGGTGGGAGTAGTCAGACTGGAGGTAGGAGAGCACACTTTCTGGGCCAGTGGTGGGGCATTCCCAGTCCTGTCTGAGGATGTCTAGTGGGCCTCTGGGTGTTCTACCATTGAGGAGTTCAAATGGGGAGTAGCTGGTGGACTCCTGTGGGACTTCTCTGTAAGCAAATAACAGAAATGGAAGGGCTTTATCCCATTGCCCGTTAAACTCCTCCATGAACTTCCGTAGCATGGCTTTGAGTGTTCCATTGAACCTCTCTACCAACCCATCTGTCTCGGGATGGTAGGCTGAGGTCCAGATGCCCTTGATGCCAAATAGGCGGTAGAATTCTTTCATGAGGCCACTGTTGTAGTTGGAGCCCCGATCTGTCAAGATCTCGTCTGGGACGCTCATCCTGGCGAAGACCCCGATCAGTGCCTCTGCCACATCCTGAATGGTGGTGGTCCTCATGGGAATGGCCTCAGGGAACCGGGTGCCATAGTCGCAGATGGTTAATATGTATTTGTGGCCATCTGCCGTCAAGGGAAGGGGTCCAATGAAGTCCATGGCTATGCGGGAGAAAGGGGTACGCATTATAGGTAAGGGTATGAGAGGTACCTTCCTTATCCGACCAGAGGCAGTCTTCTGGCACACCTGGCACCTGCTGCACAGTTCAGCCACATCTTCCCTCATTACTGACCAGAAGAATCTGTTCATCACCATGTCTGCAGTCTTTGACCTGCCATGGTGTCCGGCCCAGGGAGGTTGATGAGCTTCCCTTAGAGCTGCTCCCTCTATGCACTGGGTAGTACGAGCTGAACCACCATCACTGTCCTGTCTGGCTGGCTTCTCATATGCGGTAGATGAAGTCGTTGACCTTGAAGAACTTGAAGTCTGGTCTGGCACACTGTTTCCTGATGGCCGCCAGTGAGGGGTCTTTCTGCTGTAAACCTGCAAGCTGGGGTCGGTGTCCATCAAGGGGGAGGGGTTGACCCCAGATGGCTGCATGTTTACGTCTCTCCTTCCTTCTATCACTCCTACAGGACTCTGGTCGGGTTATGCAGGGCGGAGGGTTATCCACCAAGGTTGTTAGCTCCAGGTCCAAGGTTGGCTCTTCCGTCAGTGTTGGAGGATTGGGGGAAATTACAATAGTATCAGAACCACTTTCCTGGTCGTCAGACTCCCCCTCTGATGCGACCGCTGCTGGTGCCATCATCTAAGTCATGTCACCACAGTGGGACAACTCTGAGGTGGAGTCACTCACGGAAGAGGAAATCTCGCCAGACTCCTCTTCACTCTCAGAGGAGGGTTGGGCGTGGCTGATTCCACAGCCTCTGCATATGAGTTTGGTCTGGCACATAGGCGGTGAGGTCTGGTATGTCTGGGAGTGATGAGTTGAGCTGGGAGGAGATCGCACAGACCCGGGAAGTCATTGCCCAAGAGAGCGTCCATCCGGAGCTTGTTATTGACTGCCATCAGGCAAGTGTGCTGCTTCCCTCCGACCGACACCGTCACTCTGGCTAGGGGTAGTCTCTTCACCGTTCCATGGATACCTTCTATCAACAAGGACTTTCTTGTCAAATCCTTGGACCGGACCCATCTGCCGTGGATGTGGGGAGTTGGTGGAGCCGGTGTCAATGGCAATCTTGTCCACCTGCTGTCCGTTGATGCTACCTGGGTGGAAGATAAGAGGTAATGCATTGGGGGTCATGCCTACCAGGGTGAGCCCCTTCTTTGGGCATTTGATGGCGATGTGGCCATACTCCTGGCAAAGGTAGCAATCTAGGTCCGAGAGTCTGGTCGAAGGCAGATAGACGGTCTTTCCCTCCCTCTTTGAGTCCAGCCATCTCATCTGGCTTGGCTGTCTCTGGTTTGCTCTGATCCAGCTTGGGTCTGGGTCGGTATCCACCACCTCCCCTGGACGAAGTTGCTCTGGGAGGGACCATAACCGCCAGGTTGGCTCAGGCTTGTAATGGAACAAGATGAACTCATCTGCCAGGTTGGCCAGCTCCTTGGGGGTCTTGGGATATTGGGTACAGACCCAGGTTGCGACATGGTCGGGTATGAGAGAGAGAGCCTTCTCCATTACCATCAATCTACCCACTCCTTGCTTGTCGGTCTGATGCTTGGACCTGCGGGCAAACGTCAGCTCAGCTTGTTTGACCAGGTCGTGGGTAGACTGCTTTGGTAGTAGAGCCATATCATGCCACTGGACATGGTAGAAGTCCGTTGTGATGCCATGGTAGTCGAGCAGGGTGGTGCGGAGGTGAGCAAAGTCCTTCACTGGACCCTCAGTCAACCCTCCCAGATAGTTCCTGGAGGCAGGGTCTAGTCTTGGAAGGATAGTGCCGACCCAAAATTCTGGAGGGACGTCGAAGGTCGACATGTGGAGGGAAAACGAGTCTAGAAAGCCCTCCAACTCCGAGATGTCTGTGAGAGAGGCAAAGACCGGGGCATCCTTGCCTGCCCTCCTCCTGTCACATTCCTGCTGACGTATGTCAGCCTCTTCTCTCTCTAGCCGGCGAGCCTCTGCATCTGCCAGCTTCCTCTCTGCGTCTTCCACGCATCTGGTCTCCTCCACCTGCTGATTCGTTTTAAACAATGTTAACCAACGTGTTTCCTCTCGCTGTTGGCGTCATCCTCTCTCTGTTGCCGCTCCTCTTTATCACATCTCCTCTCTTCCCTCTCATCTTTTCTCCTTCTGTCATCCGCCTGGTCTCTCTGCTTCTGCATAAGGGCAAACATTTTCATTAGTTGGTTCATCTGGGAACCACTGTGAGAAGCCTGTGTGTCTATCAGGTCTTCCTCAGACTCCAGTTCGTCTCTGTCCCGAGAAGGCCTGCCGTCATCTGTGTAAGACGGGGTCGGAAAGTGGTCCTCCTTGACCCTTGTTCAGGCAGGTTCAGGGATCAACGTTCTGCTTCTAGTAGACATGATCAGACCTGCACTAGGGAGAGTGATATGACAACCTGAGGGAGTTAGACAGTGAAGGGTAGCCTGGTAGTTGGAGTGTTGGAGTAGATCTGTTTCAAGCCGCTGCCACCAGATGTTACGGATAACTAGCTCGTTATATCGCTGGAGATAGCAACCCAGTGCAGATGATAGTAGGAATTGATGTGTCTTCACTGCTTTAACTTACAAGAGGCATTCTGGCCCTGTCCATGAGCTGGCTCCTTTAATGCCAGCCATGAACCCAGGCCAGACTATATAAGGCAATATGCATACTAATGATCAGTTCTGTGTCTGTGCATGATCTATTCTATGGTTAACCTAGTTACATATTAGTGGTGGTCACTATGCCAGTTCTCAGTTATGACCTTATATGGTCTTGTGGGTTTGGTCTTGGTTTGATGTCGGGGTTCCTTCAGTTGGGGGATCGATGACAGTTTAGATACACATATGTGGAAGGAGGAGGCTCTGTTAACTCTGAAATGAGTGCAGCTCTGCTAGACAACCTGGAGGAAGGTCTGGCTCAGAGAAAAAATTACATTGCATCTACAGCCAGAAGTTTCATTTTGCTTAGTGGTTACTTAATCTTCATCTATAATGTAGGTCTCACTATTATAGAAGAGCAAAAATGAAAAATAAACTAGTCACAAAAGACTGTACCCATATAGGCACCCCAACCAGAACTTTAGTCACACATTAACATTTAAAATTATGCTCTAATAAACTGTATAAACATGATTTCACAGGATTCCAGAGCTACACCACAGCATTCCAGAAGTACACTGTGCACAGCTAGCAATCCAGAAATATACCACAGCATTCCAGAAATGCACTACAGAGCTATGCCACATGATTCCCAAGCTATACCACAGCATTCCATAGCTACACCACAGCATTCCAGAGATACACAACGCATTCCAGACGCCACATGATTGCAGATGTACAGTATAAGCCTCCCAAAAACTGTATGCACTGTTTGCGCTGGACATATGTGGTAGGTTTGAGTCAAAGTGTTGCTGCACTGTTCGCCAAACATTTGCCAACAACGCAGGTATTACGAATGGTACATTAGGCAGGGATCGTTAAGTGTTGTAACATTGAATTCCACTTGCTCATGTCGTCCAGCGATCGAGGAAGGCGGGAGAAAGGCTAATTCATTGCTCAAGAGTAGGGCTCCCCAACCTTTTCATCCCAAGGGCCACACAGTTAAACTCAGCAGGGCCATGGGGCCCAACCTTGGAACGACAGAAAAAAAAGAAGCTAAAATGACAAAGTAACAATCATAATTTATTAATGAGACACCTGATGTTGTTTGCAACCACAAAGAGATATAATATCGGGTTAAAATGAAGAGATTGATAGAAGGAGCACATCAGACAAGTGATGATCTGACAGTTGCGAACACAGCCTATCTTGGTGTGCTTCATCTTGGAGAACAACTGTTCACATCGGTATGTGGTTCCAAACATGCTCACTACTTGCTGGGCGTGGGTGGTAAGTTTGGGGAACCGTTTAGATGGGAGCACGTGGTTCCTATAGAAATTGAGGATGTGGCAAGTAAAGAACTTGGACTTCAAATCTTCTGAACACTGGAGATCAATGAGTTCCATTTGCAGTTTTAATGTCACTTCTTCACAGTCAACATCAAAAGGAGAAGAGAAAATTTTGAAAGCTGGGGCATATGACCTCTTGTCAACAAAATGGCTGGCAAACTCAGAGCGGAGTTCACCGATAAACTACACCCAGACACTGATGCCAACATCTTCAGAGCAAGATGACAGACGAGGAAAGTGTGACAGGTTATTCTTCTCCAACTGAGATTCCCAGAGGCGGAGCTTCAACTCAAATGCAGAGATACGTGAGTGCTAGTCGCAGACTAGGAGGTCCTACCCCTGAAGCTGGAGTTTGAGTTGGTCCAGGTGAGCCATGATGTCAGCAAGGAAGGCCAGCTTGGCAATCCAACTCGGGTCAGAAAACATCTTGAACCCTCCCAGATCCTTGCTGTCGAAGAAGGCCAACTGAGTAATGTCTTTCATGTCGGTACTCTCATCCAAGGCCAGTGAGAAGAAGGAGAGAAGCACAGCATTCCTTCACGGCAGGCAGGTTGGGGAACGTATTCTAGAGGTTGGTGTTTTTTAGCGTGTCGGAATAAAGATGCCATATTCTAGTATAACAAACAGAATTCTACCTATGGAATCTAGAGCTGCAGTATTGCCCGTATTTTGAAGGAGGGCATGAGCAAAGCATCCACAGTTTTGTTAAGCGGTACCGCGAAACTGGTACCATCGCCTGACAGCCAGGGAAAGGGAGATCTTTGTTGGTTACAGCTGCTGTCCAGAAAGTCACAGAGGAAAAGATGCAGGAAGATGATGAGAAGACAGCGTACCAACTGCACATCCTCCCTCACAACAAAGGGAACCCAGTCTTGCTTTGCAGAACATTGCTTGTGTGATTTTTCGAGGCAGTGGTAATGCCAACTGATAAGAGAAGCCAACAAGGTTTGTGTTGAAGATAGTTTTGGGATTAAGCTACATGAAAGTTAATATCTAGTGTAGAAGCTTTCTCATGAAGCTGGTTGCTTGTTGTGCTAACGATAATCTACACCACAGCATCCCAGAGCTCTGCCACATCATTCCAGAGCTACCTACGCAACGGCATTCCAGAGCTACATGTACGTACACATTGGCATTATTCCAATGCTGTTCTGCCAGTGTCATAAACGAACAACCTTAACAAGTGAAGGTTGCAACCGTCAGTGAAGGGTAGACACCTATACTACATGCAGTGTGGAAAGTTTTGCATTTAAGAATGGTAGCAGAAAAAGAAAAGAAAAGTATCGTTTAACAGTTGTACTACCACTTGTTCCCCATCATATTTTGATAAAAGTTAGCAATATTCAATTCACCCCTCCCACTTTTAACTGCTAATGGCTCGGTACTAACTGGGAGATTCACTTCTAGTTTTTCCCTGTTATTATAATTTTTTTTAATGCTGTTGCGCTTAATGTGGAATAGCATCACCGTTGTGTGTTATTTTCTACAAACCTATTCTGCTACAGTTATCCCACTCACCATAAGTACACAGCTGAAGTGTGAATGAGACCTCCCAGGGCAACCACACTGGAGCCAAGGAGGAGAGATGGCTTCCTCCCCCAGAATTCAGAGATACCTCCACCAGCAAGAGCTCCCACCAGACCACCAACCGAATACAAAGATATTATCAAACCCTGGACAAGCCAACACAGAAAAGAACAAGTCTCAGTATCCCAAATATCCTGTTGGCCAGACCAGATAGCTCAGTCATGAGAGAGAGAGAGTGGTTAACCGGCTTTGCTACAACATATTTCACTCATTAAGTACACCCTTTGCTCCAATTATCATCTATTATGCAAAGCTTTATGATCCATATCCCCTATTATGCTCGGAGTGATTGTCCATTATGCCCAATTATTCTTCGCAATGCAGTAATAATGGTATGTATGACTCTACAAACAAGAACTATATGCTTACCAATATAAACCGCAGTTATTAAGTATTTCAACCTCTCAATGAACTCTCAGTAGACATAACGAATTTACAATGACCTTCTCAATAACCAACTTGAATTTTACTCTCTCAAAGTATATATCGACTAGCCTTCATCATTGTTATTTCAACCTGCATTGACTACGGTTGCAAAGGAGGGTGGTTAATTATAGGGTTGAGGAGACCATGATATTTTTTAAATGGAGATTGCAACTGTCCATTGTAACTGGCATCTCAATTGTCTCTTTCTTTCCAGTCCCTCTGCTACTGGAGCTGTTAAACTGAGCAAAGCTGCACAGGTATCAGGGAGATACTCTAGATCCATTCCTTTGAGATGAATGGACTTCAGGATGATTTTTTTTTTGCCGTTAGTTCTGCTATGGACCTAGTCCGACCTAGATTTTGTTTTGTCACTTCCATGGAGACAGTTAACCAAACTGCAACTTATGACAAAAGTTTTAGTTGTAAATTTGAAGCCATAGGATATAGTTGGGTAGTTAAATCGACATTAAGCTAAGCGATTATAATGGTTCCTAATAGAGGATATATACGTAAGTTTTGTAATATTGTTGAGGAATTGTTGTTTCAACGTAATGAACTACGCTGCTTGCCTTCACATATTAGTTAAGCAAAATGTTGCAGACAGTAACTCAGTAAAAAACAATAATTGGGCTGACGTCCATTGGTTTTAACATATTGATCAGGGTGTGGTCTGATCACAGTTATCGGCCTATGGGAGCCCAACTGTCGCAGGCCTAACAATTGCAGCCAAAATTATGCAGCCCCCCTGCTCCCCTTTCCCCCACGGATCCAAAATCCAAACATAGGTGATCAAACTGCCACTGAAGTTATAATAATGATTGAGTTTTTAGTTTTTACCAAGATTGCACTGGTCTCCACGTCATCTTTGAAGCTACAGGACTGACTGGCATTCTCCTTTACATAGCCGGAGTGGTAGGAGAGGTTGAAGGTCTCGCGGTAGCCCACCATGTCCTTCACTCCACTCATAGACCTGAGTAGGTAGCAAAATAAATCATCTCAGGTGACAAGGATGTCATGATTCTTAAAATACGGCGATTGAAATGATGAGCATGAAGAACCTAGAGGTCCACTAACGGGAGAAGAAATCAATGTTTAAGCACTTACATATCTTATCACTCTACCTCCCACACAAGTGAGGTCCTAAGTTTTAATGACATAAAAATAATGGGATGATCTACATGTAGGTACTTAGTCCATGCCAACCAAGGTCGGTACTCAGTCAATGGCAACCAATGGGGGGTAGCTAGGTATCAGCCCATGCGAGGAATGGGGTTAAGTAGGTACTCACTCCATGGCAAGCAATGGGGGCTAGCTAGGTATCAGCCCATGCAAGGAATGGGGTTAGGTAGGTACTCACTCCATGGCAACCAATGGAAGTTATGGCTGGTTCACAATATGTTGCTAGGCCTTCGCATCGCATCGCATCAATCACTTCTAGCTGTTCACAATAACGGAGTCGCCGCTTGAGCAAACTTGAACTTTCACCCAACGGAACCCCGCCCAGGGTTTCATACAGGGGGGGGAAGCCCTGGGCCCCCCAAAAACCATTTCTCCCCCCCCCCCCCCCCCAAGAATTTTCACAATAAAAATTTATATTAATGAAATTTCTTATGTAATACATTACAGTAACGGGAAAAAAGAGCAGTACAGAGAAGGGAACGTAGAAGCAATAGCAAATTCAAAGATGATCAACAGTAATAAAATTATATTAATTATGCATGAACAATTTATTAACAAAATTAATATATAAGCGAAGATATACAATAATGTATGGTGAAAATTACAATACAGTGAGTTCAGTAGTACTAAATTAAAGTGTTTAATAATGTCGAGAATTGCATTAAAGTCCACATCGGTCAATGGAGGATCCTCTATACTAATTTTCATTAAATGTTCTAGGTTCGAGTCAGATAGACGACTGCGTGGGTGAGTTTTAATCAACTTAATTTGACTAAAGGAACGCTCTACTGTTGCTGTGCCAACAGGAGGTGCCGTTGTAATGTTCAATAGCTTCCACGTCTCAGGGAAAATTCCTCCGGACTTGTTCATCTCGTCCAGGATTTCTTACATGCTAGGAGATACCGACTCTTCTTTACGTTCCATTATTGCCTTTTTCTCCACTAGAAAAGCCCATCTAAATATCTTCCACTCTGAAAGAAGCTAATCGCCATCAAGCAATGGAGGTGAGGTGTAAGTCGTCCCCGCATGCTCCACCTCTGCTTCTTTTCCATAGAACTCGGCAAGAATCTTGATTTACTCGCTGCCGTATGATGGTAAGGATGCTTCAGCGGGTAGTAGGGAGGGACTGAATATGGACATGGCAGTAACAATCTTCATGGCTTTATCAGTAAATCGACTCTTAATATTTAGAAGAAGGGAATCGACGTATGGAATTGCAACTAGAGTTCCATACTCGGCTGTGGTTGTGATTGAAGACCAACGGCTTCGTGCAGCCGAGTGTTATATCGTGTTTTTCCTTCAACAGAGATATTTCATACTAAACTGAACCCAACCACTCACTTCTTTCATCCTTTAGATGCTCGAGTTGATCCGTCGTGATTTTCAGAAGTACCGGTAACCTGTTCAAATCGAGTAGCTTTCTTTGCATTGAAACATTCATCCTTGCCAGGATATCCAGAACTTCTGACAGGAACATGATACTAGCAACTCCAGTGTAAGTAGCTAGGAGAGCACCAATACCGTATGCTTCAGCATCACCTGATGTCTCATACAGCTGTTGTACAGTGACGATAAGGGCAGGAAGCTCTCGGTAAATAGCCCGTACACAGCGTTCGTGTGTGAGCCATCTGGTATCACTAGGCTTCACAATCTTAAGCTCAGGTAGCTTGAGGACAGACTGGACTGTTTTGAGAGATTCTGCTTTCTTGGGTGAGTAGACGAAGAGCTTCCATATATTTCCCATAGTTCCAAACATCTTCTTGATCTCTGGAACACTGTTAGCAGCTTGCATGGTTGCTAGTTGAAGCCTGTGGTAGGCACAGTGGATGTAAAAGGAATGTGCAGCTAGAATTCGCATCCTTTTTTGAACTCCATTGCGTTCTCCGGCAAAGGTGGCTGCTCCATCATAACCTTGGCCTATTAGTTTATGATAGTCCTGGTTCTTCGACTCAAGGAAGGAGCTGATTGCATCTGAAATGGTAGCAGCATCTTGGGCACATATGTGGAGCACTGTAAGGAAGTGCTCCTCTGTTTTTCCATTTATAATCCACCGACAACAGATGGACAGCTCTTCTGTAGTACTAATATCTACAAACTCATCAGCTGACACAGTGAAGTATGGGCCTGATTTAAGCTCTCAATTAGCATTCCATTTAGCCAGCTATTGATGGCCTCTAAAAGCATCACTGTAGAAAATTTGGATGTGTACTGAGCATTTTGTGGCCCCTCTTTGACACGTTGCTGGAGAAGTTCATCTCCATTTGCAACTGAACCAGGGGATCGAATGTGGTTGTAAGGGGCAGGCGATTTTTGGCAAGAAAATATATCGATCTCAAAAGCTTAATTCTGTTGTTTGCTCTCCTTTCTTCAGCCTCCTTAGCAGCTGCTGAACATTGCAGTTGTAGGACACTCTGCTCCTTTCCTTGTTCTGCCATTCGAGCATGGATAACAGCATCTCTGTGCCATTTTGGCTGGCTGTGTTCCTTGAGTTGTTCAGTAGCATGATTCCTATCCTGAATTCCCCGAGTGGTCCATGCACCCCTGGCTGTAGAAGGTGCATTTCCTCGCTTCTGGCAGAGCTTGCAGAACATGTCCTGCTTAGGATCATCGCAGTACACCCAAGGATATTTCTGCTCCCACTCATTCTTGTAGCTGAGCCTGGCTTTGTAGAGTTTCCTCTTCTGCGCTTTGGAACACACTGATCTACCTAATGATGCTTCAGAATTGGTGGAAGTCAAGGCATCACTAGTCGACGTAGTTGGGACTACATCTTCGTCATCCTCAGAATCTCTGCTAGACCCAGCACGTACTCGCTTTCTGGTAAAAAAGTTCCTGAGGTCCATTTGTGTAGGTTTGTAATTTCTCTGGGTCGTATTTAGTTGCAGAATGCTACTAGCTGAAGCATTTGCTCTTTATAATTATACAAAATTGTGAATAAATCTAGAATATTCTGTGTCACAGTTCAATCATGTGTTAATCTAGAATGTTGTGTCCATTATGCTATTATTCTGTGGTTAGCTTTCCTAATTATAATAGTGTAGATTCTGTGGCAAGATGCAATTGTGTCATGATCTAGAATGTTCTGTCCATGTGCTATTATTCTGTGGTTAGCTTTCCTAATTATAATAGTGTAGATTCTGTGGCAAGATGCAACTGTGTCATTAGATTCTGTGGCAAGATGCAACTGTGTCATAATCTAGAATGTTCTGTCCATGTACTAGTACTTTGACTATAGGAAAGTACCCTCAAAATGTATCAGAATCAATCTGAGAGTATTGATTTTCTGTGAATTGGGGGGGGGGGGGGGGGGGGGGGGGGGGCATGCCCCCAGACCCCCATACTTAGGGCTTGCTTACTCACACCCATCACGTAAACGCCAAACGTTTTCAGTTTCCCCCCCCCCCCCAAACTGTAAATCCTGTATGAACCCCTGCCGCCCATTAATTAACAGAAGCCAGAGCTCATCTCATTCGCACATTCCATATACTAGGGAAAGTTCTCACTGCTTCGATAAACCTTTCGTCGTCTGTTCAGATGATTTGAAATCACCAGCTTTTACTGAATCAAAATAAGCACAACAGATTGACGAAAAACTCAAATAAATGCACACCAGAATGATGCAATCGTAGGTCACAACGCCGCTCGAATAGAACTATTCAGTGGTGCGATGCGACGTGATTTTGTGTTCACAATATTTAAATAGCAATGCATCGCATCGCTTGAGCATTTTTCTTATTGTAAATCAGCCTTTAGGTAGGTAACCAGTCCCTGAAAACCAATTTGCAAGTTAGGTAGGTATGTACATGTACTTGGTCCATGGTAAGCAATGGGATCCTCATCCAAGGCAATCAATGAGGGTTAGGTACATGTAGGTACATGTAGGTCCAGTTGTATTCAGCCCATGGCAAACAATGGGGATTTGGTATGAGGTCACTTGGTATGAGGTCAGTCTTGGTATGAGGTCAGTCTATGGCAAGCAATGGGGGTTAAGTAGATACTCAGTCCATGGCAAGCAATGTGGGATAGGTAGTACTCAGTCCAAGGTAAGCAATGGGGGTTAATGTAGATAGTCACTCTGTAGCATCCAATGAGGGTTAGGTAGGTCATGCCTACCAGTGGGGGTCAGTTACACTGTAGGTACTCAGTCCATGGCGAGCAATGGGGATTAGCTAGGTGCTCAGCTAAGGTAGGTACTCACTCCATGGCAACCAATGGAAGTTAGGTAGGCACTCAGTCCATGAAAACCAATGGAAGTTAGGTAGGTACTCAGTTCATGGTAAGCAATGGTGGGAATTAGATAGGTCCTCAGTTCAAGGCAAGCAATGGGAAGATACTCAGTCCATGGGAAGCAATGGGGGCTAGGTACACTGTAGATACTCACAGGCCATGGTAAGCAATGGGGATTAAGTAGATAAGTTCATTGTGGGTTAGGTATGTAGGTACTCAGTCTACGGCATATAATCAGGGTTAGATCTATAGGTAATCAGTCAATGGCAAGGAACATGGATTTGGTTGGTACTTAGTCGATGACAAGCAATGGGGTACTCATTCTATGGCAAGCCATTAGGTACAAGGTAAGGCAAGCAATGTGGGTTACAGTACTCGGTCCATGGCAACAATGGGGGTTAGGTAGGAGGTCAGTCTGTGGCAAGCATTGTGGGTTAGGTAGGTATTCACTGCATGGGAAGCAATGGGGCACTCAGTTACTCATTCCATTCCAAGCAATGAGGGTTAGATAGGTAATCAGTCAATGGCAAGGAATGTGGGTTAGATTGGTTAATCAGTGGATGCCAAACAATGTCAGTTAGGTACATGTAGATACTCAGTCCATGGCAAGCAATGGGGGTTAGGTAGGGACCTCAGTCCACAGCAAGAAAAGGGGATTAGATATGTACTCCTCCATGGTAAGCAATGGGGGTAAGATAGGCACTCAGCCATGGTAAGCAATAGGGATTAGGTAGGTTATCATGCCATGGCAACTAATGTATACAGTAGGTACAGTATTCACTCCATGGCAAACAATGGAGATTAGGTTGGTACTCACATGGCAACCAATGTAACCTGTAGGTTAGGCAGGTATTCACTCCATGGTAAGCAATGGGGTTTAGGAAGGTATTAAGATCAAGCAATGGGGGTTAAGTAGGGACTCAGTCAATGGCAAGCAATGGAGGTTAGAAGTACTCAATCTGAGACAAATCTACGGGGTTTAAGTAGATACTCATTCCAATGCAACCAATGTACATGTACATTATAGGTTAGGTAGGTATTCACTCCATGGCAAGCAATGGAAGTTATGTACAGTAGGTACTCACTCCATGGTATAGTTTTCACTCCAAGGCAAGTGATGGGGGTTAGGTAGGTACTCACTTCATGACTACTAATGGGAGGTAGGTACTCACGCCATGACAATCAATGTAGGTTAGGTTTAGGTATTCAATCCATGGCAAGCAATGGGGTAGTGACTCAGTCAATGGCAAGCAATGGAGGTTTAGTTTAGTAGGCACTCACACCGTACATTAGGTATATAGGTATTCACGCCATGTACATAGTACATAGGTACAGTATTCACTCTATGGCAAGCAATGGGGGTTAGGTAGGTACTCATTCCATGGCAAGCAATGCGGTTAGCTCAGTCAATGGCAAGCAATGTGGATTAGATTACTCGGTCAATGGCAACCAATGTGGATTAGGTTACTCAGTAATGTGGTTAAGTAGGTATTCATTCCATGACAAGCAATCGGGATTAGGTAGGATGTCAGTCGATGGCAAACAATGGGTTACTCAGTCAGTAAAGCAAAAGGAGTTGGCACAGTATTGTTTAGGTTTGGGAGAAAGTATAAAAAAGTAATACAAATACACCCAAAAAATCATCAACATCAAGTCCCATTGCTGTACCAACAGCAAGACAAAAACAGGCTTGGTAGCACCACCAGGGTTTCATTTAGGTGGGGGGGGGGGGGGGGGGGGGGGGGGACTGCCCCCCCTTGGAACCATTTTGCCCCCCCCCCTTGGAAATTGTATTAGTAAAATTCATTAGAAACTTTGTCACATCTTTAACCATCATGCCCCCCCCCCCCCCCTAATATCCAGATTCCTCCAGTTGCCCCCCCTTGGATAATTTTCTAAATGAAACCCTGACCACATAACCAAGACTGAACACTTCAGACTGCTTATGTTTTAGCTGAGAAACAATCTACCTATCATCACGTTAAAAATATCCATCAAAACATGCGACATTTGACCAGAGCTTCATCAATGTGCTGAAACAGACTTTGAGCATTAGCAAGTTACTGTATATACAGGCATGTCATTTTTTTTTGTAGCTAGCATGCTGACCCTCATCCCACAATCCAACCGAGAGAGAAAAATGGTTGTTGCCATTATCATTACCCTCATCACACCGAATTGCAAAGAGACCATCATGACCCACTTTTTCCACAAGTACAGTGCTGTGAAATGAGGATGAGGTGCTCCATTCACTAAACATGTTGTCTTGGTGCATGTTGAACTATATTTGGTACCGAAGAGAAACACACAATACAAGAGGCAAGACAGTGAAGTGGTCAATTACTAGAGATAACAGATTGTGCTCAGCAACCAAGTTTGCGAAGTTAACTTCAGTCCTACTCACTGAATTTTTACAGTTAGAATCAGCCTTGAAGAAAGCTGCTATGCTTGTGTTAACACTAGCTGACATTTCCATCTTCTTGTGCTTGGAGGTTGCTAAATATATGTGTTTCTTCATAGCATAGAGTCCACCATTTGCAATCCAGAAATTAGCGTAGCAAACATCACAACAGAAATAAGTAGATATCTCTGATTTGCTGACACACTAAAAGCCTTCCATTCTGGCTGAAACTTACATTTCCTTCTCGACTTTTAGATGCTGATGTTCCAGGTCCATTTCAGTGTTACATTTTGAATCAGCTACAATAGCACTTCCAGTAATAGCAGCTGTCTAATGAGCAGCTGGTATGTTTAATTAAACAATGGACTTTCCACAGTTCCAGCAGTACTGTAGCTGTCTGCTGGTGTGTATAAATCATGCAGTTACTCTGTAGTTAGTAAGAGTAATTTACAATTTATTAACTGTGTACACTAGGATCAAAGAATTTGCTCCAACTAAATTAACATACATACCTACATGTATATTTTCCTCCCATGATACTGTACTTTGCATGATCATCCAATCAAAAAAGCTGGAATATGATTACCCAATGTAGGACATTAATAACCGAAAATAGGAGAGAAGGATAGAATATCCAAAAGGAGGACTATCCTACTGTTTCCCTTCTCAGGGAGGCACATTGGCAAAAGTAGCTGGGACAGGGATTCGAAATAGGCTTGCATAAAACCACTCGAGTGCAAAGGAAGCAATTTCTAATAAAAGTCATACATACATGTACGTAGACTTGGACTACGGAAATGTGGCTAGGGGGAACTAGAGTTGGGCTCAGTTGAGGCAGCCAAGAAATTCAGACACCACACCGGTCATTTTGGAAACAACAACAAAAAACAAATGAACAGTGTTTGATTCACGATCAGTTGTCTCCAGAATGCTGGCATCTCCAAGGAGACACTCAGCTTAATTACACATCAATGGACGAGGTGATACAGCATTTTTTAAATCAGGAAAGTACAGTAATGGCCAAGATGGACATCAGAAGGCTTAAATGAAATTATAGCTGCTTGCCCTTGCCTGCTACTTGGCTTGTCGAGGGAATGGTCAGCGGAGGTGAGAACTGAATGTTCGTTCAGCAATTTCGATGTCGAGAGGGACTCCGATCGATTCAGTAGCTATTTCGATGTCTATAGCTGCTCCAATCAACCTTCATTTGCTGTGATGCCGACAGCTACTCCACCAATTCTCAGAAGACTGCAATCAGCACCATCTTGCAGAAAGAAAAAATGTCATAGCTAACGTATATACTGTTACCGGGATTTGCTATTGTGGTGCCGGTAACAAGCCCCACACTGTGCCCAAGCGCTCTGCACATGCCTACACCGACCAAAGACACTATTTAGCAAACAAATTTAGCATCACACTGGGAAGTACAGTGTATGACTGGGGTGAGGCCGAAACATGGTCGAGTTACAAGCAGCTGAAGTAATCTTGAGTTTCATAGCTATCAAGGATAAGTTGTTCTATAGTGATTGTTGTTTCGCTACATAACTAGCGCAAGTTGTTCTAGTTTTTCTTCGCAAGTTGTTAACACTGCTATGGCTCAACAGTAGCGATATCTCACCTCCAAAGCCTTAAGAGGGGGAAATATCGCATGCATGAAAGCCGTGGAAAAGATTTGGACAAGGTCCCAGTGCACGATACTTTCCTCCTTTTAGGCTTTGTGGCTGAGATATCGCAACTCTGAGCCATAGCAGTGCTAACAGCTTATGAAGAAAAACTAGTCTTGTTAGCTACGCAGTAAACAGTTTGGTAGCTAGTGCTAGATTTACCCACCCATAAACATTGGTCAGTTCATCTAGCAGACCGTAAGCCGTCTTGCTCAGTCCTGTCGAGACTTAGTTGGAAATTGGCTGGTGGCTGACTGTATTTTGTGCAGTGCTACATGTAACTGTATTTCAAAACTACAATAGGACATCGTGGCAGGGGCTGAAAGAAGATGGTAGGCTAGTCAATCGAAAGTCCAGCAATATCATATACAGTATGTATGTATATGTGGCATAATAAGGGACACAGTACTGGCAATATTTTGTACACTAGGGATAGTAAAATATGGCTTGGCTGAGAAAAAATGAAGGGGATAAAGGGAGCAGAAATGAGGGTAGCCTGAGAAGTCGAGTCAAATAGATCATGTGTAAGCTGCGAGAAGTTTTACGTATCCTAATGATGTTTAGAGCATCACTCAACAAGAAAATGTTCATTAATACTGAGTAAGAGCAATACTCATGCACAGACATAATATTAAGGTCCAGGTTGTCCAGCGTATTTGACAAGTATTTGACCTGTTGCTGAAGAGAGCCTAGAAAGTGTCAATACGAATATCCCATTAATAAATTTGTCCATTCACCAGAGATGTAACAAAAACTAGGTGTTTAGTGTAGATTTAAGCTAATACATATATGTAGCAGCCACTTAATGGGAAAATATGCTTTGTGCAGACCTACCAATTGCATTCAGAACATTGGTTAAGTTTGTGAAGAGTATGGAAAAAAAGAAAAAAGAATGAGGAATTTATTGACAGACCACCTCCTTTGAGACACTGTTTTGATTTGAAGTTGGTCCATCAAAAGAGGACACTAGGGCACTACCATACATGTACAGCTCTGTTAAAGCCTAAGCAACACCTGATTTACCTCAATCAAAATCAAGCAAGATCCTGCTATATATCTAAAACAGCAATCACATGTTGACATCACATTTTTAATGCTCTGGACTAGCTGGAACCACAGAACAAACCCACATTTGACAACTCACCTTATGACATATGAACTCATTTCTGATCATTTTACTCCTGATAAAGACTCGAGCATCTAGTCGAATCTTAGAGAGTAGTAAAACTTCAAGTTGATTATTGAGGCGACAGTTATTATTTTTGTGCCATGCCATGCCATGCCAAAACCCTCTATATATACACTTTATAGTTAAGCTTTGCTGCTACAACCACTGCTGTTTTCGTTGTGGCTCTTTCTTTTGTTCAAATACTGAATTTCAACCCCCCCCCCCATTGATTAGACACATACCCAACATCATATCCAAAGATAAATGCAGCAAAGGAAGCAAACACAGCGCTGATGTAGACGTACAGTTTCATATCTGACAGATTCAAAGTAGCGTCCCGTAACTGCAGACTCAAGACAGTAACTTAGAACCCAACCTAATAGGTAAAGGGTTTTTATTAGCGAGCAGATTCGTTGCGAGGCTTAATTAATAATCGAAGGAGCGAGCATTTTACTTTGAAATCGGATGGTCTAGCCACTCTCTTATCCCGAGTATTCCAAGGCCTATTATATTGCAAATCTATATACATATATGTATATAATATATTATTATCACTTTGGATGTAGCTTTGTACTGATGGTCTACTAGAAATTAACTAGTAGCCAATAATGGCTTGAAATTACAAGGGGAAGGAACAACAATTCATTTTAATTCTTGAATTTTTTTCAATGCAAAACAACACAGAGCATTTGGGTGGACCAACTAGCTGAGAGCTAATATTAAGGTCAACCATGAACAAGGGAAGGGATGACAAGACAAACATTGAAAGTGGAAAGTGCACGAGTTATTGGGATCAAAGTTTGCAATGAAATGATTGTGAAAATATAATTATATATGTATAGCTATTTACATTGACATTCTCATTAATCAACTTGAATTTTGTTCTCTAGATTCGACTAGATGCTCTTGCCTCCATTACCTGTGGTTGATAAAAAAATGGAACAGACTTCAGCCATTTTGGTAAGAAAGTGTGTCTTAGAGATCAATTGTGAACTTACTACTCAACTCAAAATGACAAATAACAGCTTCTAAGAGTTTCAAATGAGAGCGATGATCTAGTGGAGGCAGTAATAGTTCCTATATTGTCGGTTTTCAGTCTTAGAAAAGGAAGAGAGTTTAACAAGTGCTTTTTAAAGATCCGAATAGCTCAATTTTGGCTCAAAATGACCAAACACAGCTTCTTAGAGTTAAAAATGATTCAATTGTCTTCTAGATGCAATAGTAATCCCAGAAATAGCTTAAAATGTAACCAAGTGTAACCATTTTGACTGGAAAGTGCTTTTTAGAGAAAAGTTGCCTATGAATTGCCCAATTTAGTCTCAAATTAAACCAAAAAAGCTTCTTAGAGTAAAAAAGGAGAATTGTCTACTAAACACATTAGTAAGTCCTATATATATCCGATTGGTAGTCATAAAAATGGAATAGAATTTACCCTTTTTGAGAAGAAGGTGTTCTTAGAAATCAATAGTCTATGAATAACTAAAATGGAGAACAATTGGCAATAATAGTGCCTATATTGTCTTAAAATAGATCGGTAGTTTTAAAAATGAACCGAGTTTAACCATTATGTAGGAAACTGGATTCTTAGAGGACAATGGTTACGAAATGAAAAAAAAAAAAACTTCTGAATATTAAAAAGAGAACTACTAGAGCCAATAATAGTTCCAATGTTGACTAGAAATAGCTTGGTAGTTTTAAAAATGGAACCAAGTTTTATCATTTTGACAAGAAAGCGCATTTTAACCAAAGAATCGCTCAATTCATTCTCAAAATGACCAAAAACAACATTAACAGCATGAATGGTGAACAATGGTCTACTAAAGGCATAAATATCTCCTATATTGACTAGAAATATTTCCTATGTCATCCTGAAATAGAATGTTAGTGTTGAGTTTTGTAATGTTTAAAAGGAAATGAATCTGTCCATTTTGATAAGAAATGAATTTTTTAGGCCCCCCTTCAAAACACTCAAAGTTGTCCCAGATTCAGTAAATTGAAAGAGCTTCTTTCAGTTAAAAAGGGGATTTTTTCTATGAAAAGCAGTGTTCAGTCATTTATTGTGTAGAAAGAGATTCATAATGTTAAAAAGGAACTGAATGTGCCCATTTTGACAAAAATGAGCTTCTTGAGATAGGTTCCCCCCCCCCCCCCCCCCCCCAAAAAAAATTGTCCCTAATTGAGCATTGTTTCGGTTAAAATGGTGCACTATTTTCATTAATAAGGAATAAAATGTTCCCACTTTGACAAGAATGAGCCTTTTGAGATATGTTTTCCTTGAAACACTCAAAAATGTGAGCTTTAATGGGGACTATTTTCTACAAAAGGCAGTATCTCACCCTACAATTAATATAATGTTAAAAAGGAACTAAATGTGCCCATTTTGAGAAGAATCAGCTTATTGAGATAGGTTTTCTCAAAACACAAAACAATGTCCAAATTGTGTGCAAAAGAGGTAAAAAGTGGAACTATTTTCTATAAAAGGCATTATTTTGTCCTTTCGCTGGTGTAAGCGTTTATAGACGTCAAAGGCATAAATTTCTATATAAAACATCGTAGATAAGTTTTCATTGTACGATAACAATTATCATTAAACCCTACGCGACGCGTACCAAATTAACCGTCGTAAGACTTCTAACTAAGGTAAAGTAATGTTTGAAAGCTGACCGTGCAAATGTTTTCCAGGTTAAGTTTAGAAGACGACGATTTCGGCTTACATGAGGATGAAACAAGCGATGAAGATGATGAAGGCATACATTCTTACCTTGGGAAGAGCAGGACCGATCCTGAAGACGTTCGTTCAATTGGTAGAGAGGTGGCGCCTGACTTATTTTCTGGCGAACGCGCTTCCACTGAACTGGAAGTTATGAATGCAATAGTTGTTCTAGTGACGAGGAAGGCTTTGACAGTGAGTCTAGCCATAGTTTGTTGTGTAGTTTGTATGTAGAGGATGATCTGAAAATACACTTGTAGCTTCTTTTTCTTGGATAGTTCCTTGGAAATATAATACATGTATAAATTAGAGGGCGGGTATATAGGGGTAAAGTATGGCTTAGTGTTTTATAGCTGGTGTGCTTGTGTTTGGATGAAAGCATATTTGGAGTGTGATAGAGCTTCTTCCTCTCTCATTGTGAGTTCGACAACTGTACCTGTACTGTTTCCAGCAAGCGACTTCAGATATTGCTTCCCCATTGACCCCACTCTCAACCAACCCTCCAATACTAACAACCTCAATTACAATGTCTAGTGCCATAACTCCTTTGCGACCAGTTACTTGCCGTAGTCGTGAAGGTCGTCTAACGTAGAAGTACTTCTACTGGTACTTTTGCTGGTACTTCTGCTGGAACCTCTGGTACTTCTGCTGGTGGTGCTTCCACTCCTGGTACTTCTGCTGCCAGTACTGCTGCTCTTGTTTCTTCTGTTTCTTCTGCTGTTCCTCGATTCAGTCCACATAGCTCCATTACATGTCCTGTACCTACTTCTTTGGCGCACCCATCTGGTAGATACCACTTGGACTCAGTGGTTGGTAGTTGGTCAAAAGAGGAAGAGGAGTCATGTGCAACACATTACACGTACACAAAGGTACCAGGTCCTACATCTCCAACTCTTATATGTGTTATATTTGTTGTCTTATTCTTTGTCTACACATTGTGTGTCGCACATTGAAAGGGCATCATGTTGCAGCAACATGCTTGTCTGCACACAATGTGTAGTGTGATTTTTTAATTTTGTTGTTGTTGTTATATGATTTATGTGTTTTATGTGTGTGTTGTGTGTCGGGCAATATAGCCAACCTCCTCGTGGTGCTCGATGGTAACAAGAGACGCTAGTTCCTTGGCTAAATGGCTATAAGTGATTGAATTATGTTCATTCTCAATAACATTATCCAGCCAAATCCATTATACAGTGCGTCATATATATAAAATAATAGTCACATTGTGTCAAATAATAGCAAAGAATATGTATGTAAACATTATACTTAGGATTATAAGCAATGTTCTTATGGTATGGAGACAGTGCACCTAAAATGTCTCTTGGAGTATCATGCTCACTGGGTTGCTATCCTGGAGGAGGCAGCTTTGTATCTCAGGTCCGTGGGGGGACATCTGCACTTTTTAATTTTAATTTTTTTAACCTGTGGTTACAACTTTAGAGCTCAGTAGATTCTGCAAACTTCATGGTATGGACTTGATATATAGCTCAAAAGATAGGTCTCTCTGTGTGCTCTCTTTTGATACTAAAATATGTTTCATAGGTATAACTATAGGCAAGTTACTAGACCCTAAAGCGGAGGGACTTCAAAAACCTGCACCCCAAAACCGCCGTTGGAAACCATTCTGAGATGCGAAGTGCAAAAAAATTAAAAATGGTACGAGTGGCTAGAGGAAGCTCTAGAGCATACAATGACTATATTGAGTAGGCGTGAAAAATTGATTACCTGGTCAAGCGCGCGGTTGGAAAATTGAAGGCGTTGATTTGGCGACGCCTTGTCAACGCCTTCAATTTTCCAACCGCGCGCTTGACCAGGTAATAAATTTTTCACGCCTACTCAATATAGTCATTGTATGCTCTAGAGCTTCCTCTAGCCACTCGTACCATTTTTAATTTTTTTGCACTTCGCATCTCAGAATGGTTTCCAACGGCGGTTTTGGGGTGCAGGTTTTTGAAGTCCCTCCGCTTTAGGGTCTAGTAACTTGCCTATAGTTATACCTATGAAACATATTTTAGTATCAAAAGAGAGCACACAGAGAGACCTATCTTTTGAGCTATATATCAAGTCCATACCATGAAGTTTGCAGAATCTACTGAGCTCTAAAGTTGTAACCACAGGTTAAAAAAATTAAAATTAAAAAGTGCAGATGTCCCCCCTTCAACTGGGATCTGTTGTATTGATAAATAAGCATAATAATATTCATAGTTGTGTTCAGCATGTGGTCACATAATCTTGACCAGAGTATTATAAAAATAAAAATTAATATATATATGGCATAAACAATGTTTTATGTTGATAAACAAGCATAATCATATTCATATGCTATGGTCAGAATGTGGTCAAAACATTTGACCACGTTTCAATTAACAGAAAAATATTTATGTAAAAACATTAGAAACGTTAGAAGCAATATTATGTTTATAAATACACAATCATATTCATTGGCTGTGGTCAGCATGTGGTCACAACATCCTGACCATATTGTTTGAAATACAACCAAAAATATTTAGGCAAAAATTATATTCAGCATCATAATCAATGTTCTTATATGGATTAAATCCATACTCATATTCATACTTTGTGGTCAGTGTGTGTTTTCACAAAAATTACCACATGTTTATCAACAATAATGCTATCCCATAATATATGGTTGCTAGGGACTATTGCATTCCTGATTTTATATTAATTTTTAACTAGCTGTGTCAATTTCCAACAAATCTCTCTTAAGTAACTTATAATTGGATTCACTACATTGTTGTTTGTAACTATGGCAACAGTTGGTAACCACAATGTTGGTTATAACAAGGGCTATTGGATACACTATGGTAGCTATGGACTTTAGTCAACCCTTGTTGAGATAAAAGGGCATATGTTCATGCATGTAATTTTTTTCTTCTTCAAAATAAAGTCACCGGGGAGAGGGTTAATGAGTAGATTATGTTAAAAAAGAATTGTATGTGCCAATTTTGACACAAGAATGAGCTTTTTGAGATAAATGTTCCACTCAAAAATGACTCCAATTTAAGGTAAAAAGAGGAACTATTTTTATTACACTATTTTGTAATAAAAGACAGAATTCAGTCCCATAATTGGTATAATGTGTATCTTAATGTTCAAAAGGAAGTGAATGTGCCCATTTTGGCAAGAATGATCTTTTTGAGATTGCTTCTCCTCAAACACTCAATATCGAGCAAAAAGAGCTTCAGAAGGGGGAAATTTGCAGCTTTAATGGGTTGATAATGTTAAAATGGAACTGAATGTGCCCATTTTGAAATAAATTTGCTTTTTGAGATATGTTTACCATGAACCACTCAAAAATGTCCGCAGAAAAGAGAATTTTTAGGCTAAATGAGGGGAAACTTTTCCACAAAAGGCCAGTGTCAGGGAATGATAGCCATTCCCAGACCTAAGACTCCACCCACTGCTAATAGAACCACGACCACAACCACAACCAATAATGGAACATAATTGATTATTACAAGAGAAGCACAGGGAACTCAAGATTACGGAACATAAGGGTCGAAGGTTCTTTGGTCCACTGAGTGGCCAGCTGGATCACATGGCCTGAAAAGGGACTGGTCAGCTGACAGTCGAGAGAGATCTAAACTATGTTGGTGTAAATGCTCTGTATCTTTGAAAAAATGATTTATATTTAGTATATAATCAAACTACCAGTGAGGGTAGGGTGTCAAAGGGGTAGAACCAAGACAGGGTCTGGAAGTAATCAGGCCAAAGTTCGGTATACTGATCTAGGTTTAGTTAGGGTTTGCTAGTAGTGAGGCTAGCACCAGGAAATGCCTAGGCATCGCGGGAGGAGTTACCTTTAGTAGCCAGCCGCTCGGGCTACTGGTTATTATTATTATTATTAGCTTCTGAGGCAGGAAGGTCTTAGATAGATCAGAGTGGGTAATTTCCACGACAGACAGATTCAGTCATAAAATGAGAAGGAAGATATTTTTACTGTTAAAAACGAACAGAATGTGCACATTTTGAACTTTTTTAGAGGCAGGAAGGTCTTAGATAGATCAGAGTGGGTAATTTCCCCGACAGACAGATTCAGTCATAAAATGAGAAGGAAGATATTTTTACTGTTAAAAACGAACAGAATGTGCACATTTTGAACTTTTTTAGATAAGTTTTCCTCGAAAAACACAAAATTGCGCAAAAATGCTTGTTTCGGTTAAAAAGCAGACAAAGTTTCTACGAAATTCATTTTTCAATGTAATATATGTTTCGTTATGTGCAAAAGGGAATGTGCCCATTATGAAAATAAGGAGCTTTTTGAGATAGCTTTTCCTCGAAACACTCAAAATTGTCTCGAATTGAACTTTTCAGATAAAAAGGGGGTAAAAAAAAAGAAGAAGCAGTTTAATCATTTAGAGTAGAAAGTTTTTCATGTTAGGAATTGAATGTGCCCATTTTGACAAGGATGAGCTTTTTGAGATAGGTTTTCCTCCAAAAAAATCAAAAGGTCCGAAATTGAGCCCAAAAGAGCTTGTTTTGTTTAAAATAGTGACAAAAGGCAAGCATTATATAGGTGCCCATTTTGAGCTTTTTGACAGATTTTCCTCGAAATCTCTCAAATAAGTCTTTCAGTTAAAAAGGGGAACTATACCTACAAAAGGCAGTATTTTTTCCTATAATTAGTAGAAAGAATTTCATAATGTTAAAAAGGAACTGAATGTGCCTATTTTGACAAAAGGCAGTTTTCAATGCTATAATGATTAGAAAGAGTTTCATAATGTAGTTATTTTGACAAGAATGAGCTTTTTAGGGTACGTTTTCCTTGAAACACTAAAAATGGAGATTATTTGGGAACTATTTTCTACAAAAGCTATAGCTATAATAACTAATGGGCAGAACGACCCTTTACCCACACGCTAATACCTACATGTATGCGCATGCTCACAAGTAACTAATCATTGTTGCACGCATTGTCTTTCTGTGAACATCTATTTTAAATCCTTGTCGATCAGTTAGATAAATAGTGTTGATATCTTATCTATGCGTGCAACAATCGCTGGCTAGGTCCATTGTAGTGTGCTGGTTGGGGAAGGAAGTTGCAAACAGAAACGGGTCGAGCATTTTCCAGTTGACGCCCACCCACACGCGGCATGGACGAGAGACGATGCCCTGTACACGATTGCGACTACTTGATCCCTGAGGGAGCTATGGCCAACCCTGTTCTGGCTGCTGCCCATCTGCAAGGGCACCTCATCAACCACAAAAAGACGGATGGATCCAAAATCGAGGCTGTGAAAAGACCCACTATTTCAGCAGCTGGAACCAGCCAGGACTGGCTGTACTTCCAGTCTCGATGGAGGGATTATATCAAGGCTACCAAGGTGAGGGGTAGTGACCAAGCCATCCAGCTCCTAGAGTGCTGCGACCAGGACTTGAGAAGAGGCCTCCAAAGGAACAACGGGGGCGTGGCCTTGTCCGAACTGCCGCTGGACAACATTATGAAGGCCATAAAGATACTAACAGTCTGGATAGAAAATCCAACCGTGGCCAGGGACAAGCTACACAACATACCGTGGCCAGGGACAAGCTACACAACATGTCTCAGGACCGGGAGGAGGGCGTGAGAGCCTTTGGGACGCGACTTTGGGGCCAGGCAGCTACCTGCCAATATAGAAAGGCATGCACGTGCACGCTCACTGTCGACTACACTGAGGAAAACGTGGCAGACGCTCTCATCACCGGGTTGGCTGATCCTGAAATCAAGCAGGGTCTGCTCGGGGAGCCCAACCAAGCTCTCAGCATGGAAAGGGCAATGCTGTATGTAGAGTCCAAGGAAGCAGCTAAAGCCTTGGTGTCCCAGCTGGACTCAGGCATATTAGTTGGAGCGATGAGGAGTACGAGCAAGTACAAGAGGTTGCCCCGACAAGGACTACGACAGCCCAGAATAGAAGACGAAATAGAAGACGACGAGTCCAAGTGCTACTTTTGCGGGAGAACCGGGCATGGCAAATACCCCTCGCTCCCACTGAGGAGTGCCCAGTGCAAAGCATTTGGCCATACATGTGGAAAATGTGGCAAAGCCAACCACGCAGACAAAGTATGCAAGTCAAAACTACCACCTTCAAAAACACCACCAGCGCAGATGATCGAGAATGCAATCTTCGACAACATCTGCGACATCACGACCCGTGAGGCCTCGAAACCTCATGTGTTGGACCATCACGTGTTCGACAATACCACCGAACAATGGGTAAAGAGACAATCCCTTCCCCAGCCATCCAGGAGTCTGGTGGCCAAGCTACTGCCCAGCGACTACGACAGCCTCAAGATCGCTCGGCGCCCTAGGCCTGCACAATGCGCCATTGAAGGCATGCCAGATACTGGATGCCAAAGCTGCCTGTCAGGAGTAAACATCCTTCACAAACTGGGGATGTCCAGAAACAACCTGATACCGGTATCCCAACGGATGCAGGCGGCAAACAAAAGTCCTGGGCGCCGTCCTGCTAGAACTATCGTTGCCGGATTCCGACGCCGTGACCAAACAGATGATATATGTGACAACAAACGTCACCCGATTATTCTTGAGTAGGGAAGCATGTGCAGACCTCGGCATCATCCCACCAAGATTCCCATCTACCTCAGCAGGAGCGGTGTCGAGTATCCCACTGCCACAGCGGCCCGAACTCGCTCATACAGTGGAGGTACGTAAGTGCGGATGCCCGACTCGCTCCTTGCCACCACCTGGTCCCATTCCCCTGCCCGTCCCCACCACGGCGGAGAACAGGGGCATCTTGGAGCAGCACCTGCGGGAGATATTCAAAGGATCCACATTCAACACATGTACCCACCAACCCTTCCCATGATGGCGGGGCCGACTCTACGGCTGAATATCGACCTGACAGCGAAGCCCGTCACAGCACACAAGGCTGTCACAGCACACAAGGCTGCCGCAGTGCCCGTTCACTGGGAGGAGAAGGTCAAAGCCAACTTGGATAGCGACGTCCGTCTCGGAGTCCTTGAGAAGGTCCCCACCGCCACGCCTGACACATGGTGCCACCGCATGGTGATCGTAGGGAAGGCTAACAGAGAACCACGACGAGTTGTGGACTTCCAACCCCTCGATGCTCACGCAACCCGAGAGACGCACCACACAAAGTCTCCCCACCACCAAGCCCGCAGCGTACCCAAGATGATGAAGAAGTCCGTGTTTGACGCGTGGAACGGGTACCATTCCGTTCCACTTCACCCAGATGATACTCATTTTACAACCTTCATCACGCCTTGGGGACGATACCGCTACCTGACAGCCCCCCAGGGTTACAAGGCTGGATACACCGCCAGATTTGACGCGATTATAGAGGGCATCAACAACAAGACCAAATGTGTGGATGATACCCTCATTTGGTCCAAGAACCTCGCTCAGGCGTTCACGGACGCGGCCAACTGGCTCACCCTCTGCGGTGCCAACGGCATCACTCTGAACCCAGACAAGTTCGTGTTTGCCCAAGACACAGTCCAATTCGCCGGCTTCGAGATAGGCCCCACCACCGTCAAACCTGCCCGGAAATTTACTATCCCCACCTCCACTACTGATGTCTGCTCATGGTTCGGCCTGGTGAATCAGGTAGCCTACACCTTCTCCCGGGCAGGCACCATGGCGCCATTCAGAGACCTACTTAAGCCATCCACCAAGTTCGTCTGGACCAACGAGCATCAGGAGGCGTTCGAGGCTTCCAAACAGGAAATTATCGAGCAGATACAGACCGGAGTGGAGATCTTTGAAAAGAATCGCACCACATGCATTGTTACTGACTGGAGCAAGTCTGGGATCGGGTTCTGGATGTTTCAGCGCCACTGCTCATGCCCCCAAGGAGAGCTATTTTGCTGCAAGGGGGGCTGGAGGATCACTCTGGTCGGATCTCGGTTCACTAATGCGGCCGAGTCCAGATATGCGGCCATCGAGGGCGAAGCCCTCGCGGTCGCCGAGGCCCTCCAGCGCTGTCGCCACTTCATCCTGGGCTGTACAGATCTCTTCATTGCGGTAGACCACAAGC
Organism: Cladorhizidae sp. MBARI D1340-BT2; assembly: GCA_028752905.1. Lineage (NCBI taxonomy): Eukaryota > Metazoa > Porifera > Demospongiae > Poecilosclerida > Cladorhizidae > Cladorhizidae sp. MBARI D1340-BT2. Next base: position 25,903,827 of record JAQNBH010000016.1, read on the forward strand.
CCCTGGTCCGAATCTTTGGAGATCGCGCCCTGGCAGACATCAGCAACGCCAGGTTGCGCAACTTGAAGGAGACGACCCTTCCATATTCATTCAAGATGGTGTACATCCCCGGCGTGCGCAACTGCACGTCGGATGCTTTGTCTCACCACCCTTCCGGTCCACACAAACCCCCCGGGATGTCACTGCCGGACGCTGTTTCAGCGCCACCTCCCCGTATTCCCCTAGTACTGATGGCCAGGCTCTCAGTCGAGACGGATGCCACCACGGACGACATGGACGAGAACGACCTTGCTCACTCCATGTGCTCCGCATTTGAGTCCAGGCTGCCCCTCACATGGCAGCGCCTCAAGGAGGAAACCACTTCGGACGCCGCCATGCAGCTCTTGCTGTCCACAATAGAGGACGGATTCCCATCGAAACAGGCTGAGATGTGCCACTCACCATACGTTCGTTTTTCATACATCGCCCTCACCTTTACACGGTTGACGGAGTGGCTGTATTCAAAGACAGAGTCATTATACCACCTTCCCTGAGAGCAGAATGCCTGCAAGCGCTCCATTCTGCCCACCAGGGTACTACCATGATGCAATCAAGAGCCGACGCGTCGATCTTCTGGCCGGAGATCGCGGCTGACATAGCCCATCACAGGGCATCATGCACCATGCACCATGTGCAATACTATGTCACCTTCTCAGGCATCTCTGCCTCCGACGACGCCTCCCAACCTTCCAACGTGGCCATTCCAGAGCTTATGTGCCGACTACTTCCACCACAAGGGCCACACCTATGTGGTGATAGTCGACCGCTTTTCTGGATGGCCCATCGTCGAACGCTCGACCAACGGCGCCACTGGCCTCATCTCCAGCCTCAGGTCCATCTTCGTCACTTTTGGCATCCCGGACGACCTCACCACAGATGGCGGCCCTGAATTTACGGCATCGACTACGAAGAAGTTCCTGGCTGACTGGGGTGTCCACCACCGGCTATGCTCTGTCACCTACCAACACGGCAATTCCTGTGCGGAAATCGGTGTCAAGACCATCAAGCGCACCATTGCCGGTAACACGCCGGACAATGGCGAACTTGATTGCGACAGCTTCGAGCCATACTCACATATCGCAACACCCCAGACCCCATCACGAAGATATCCCCTGCCATAGCAGTATTCGCCAGACCGATCAAGGATCTCATCCCTGTTCTCCCGGACAAGCTCCATCTCCATCCATACTGGAAACCACTGCTGGACCACCGGGAAGCCGCTATGGCTACCAGAGGCGAGACAGAACTCAGCAAGTGGTCGGAACACACCCGTCCCCTCACCCAGCTCAAGATTGGCGATGTAGTACGGGTGCAGAACCAAACTGGCCCTTTCCCCCGACGATGGGATAAGAGACTGGTACAGTGATTGAGGTTCGTCAGTTCCATCAATACTGGGTACGCATGGCCGCTCAGGCAGGGCCACTTTGCGCAACAGGAAGTTCTTACGTAAATTTGCCGTCCCCACACCATCTGCTATCAGAGGACACTTCCCCGACGCCCCTGTACACCAGCTGGAAGCGACTCCACTTCCAGACCACGTGCCCATGACTACGCCATTCGAAATCAATGCGGACACAGCAACTCAGGACACCCCTCCGACGGACACTTCGCATACCACCAGACCGCCCCTGGATACTTCCCATACTCCACTGACACCCCGAACCCATCCAAGTACCCATCGTGGAGCATTGGACAATACCGGTTCCCCGTTGCCATTCAGCAATATTCCTCCCTCTCGGGCAACCCATAATCTTAGCCGACCCGCCTCGCCAGCAACACTTCGCCGCTCCAAGCGACAGTGTGTTACTCAACATCGGCCGAACTACAAGGAGTAATCGGCCTGGGGGAGATAGCTAATACCTAATAACTAATGGGAAGAACGACCCTTTACCCACACGCTAATACCTACATGTATGCGCATGCTCACAAGTAACCAATCATTGTTGCACGCATTGTCTTTCTGTGAACATCTATTTTAAATCCTTGTCGATCAGTTAGATAAATAGTGTTGATATCTTATCTACAGTGCTACGAGTAGAAAAGGTTAGTTTATGTAGAAATGTGAATTAATTTTGACAAGAACGAGCTTATGATATAGGTTTACCTCAAAATACTCCAAATTTAGCAATTTGGGAATTTTATTCTACGAAAGCAGTTTTCAGTTGTTTAAGAGTTTTATAATGTTAAAATGGAACAATGTGCCTATACAGAGAAGTGTGCGTAAGTGTGAAGTGTGCATAATCTATGATGCTAAAAATATTTAGCATCAAGATAGAGCACACAGAGAGATACCTATCTTTTAAACTATATATCAAGTCGAATTGTCAGAATCTATGGATGTTTGGTATCAAGATAGAGTACAGAGAGAGACCTATCTTAGAGCTATATATTAAGTCTATACGGTGAAGTGTGCAGAATCTATGGAGCTAACATATTTAGCATCAAGAGAGCACACAAGAGAGATACCTATCTTTAGAGCTATATATCAAGTCTATACAGTGAAGTGTGCAGAATCTATGGAGCTAAAATATTTAGAAGCAAGAGATAGTAGACAGTGAGATACCTATCTTTTGAACTATATATCTAGCAGTGTAGTGTGCAGAATCTATGGATATTTAGTATGATGAGAGAGCATACAGAGACCTATCTTTTGAGCTATATATAAAGTCTATACAGTGAAGTGTACAGAATCTATGAAGCTAACATATTTAGCATCAAGATAGAGCACACAGAGAGATACCTATCTTTTGAACTATATATCAAGTCCATTACAGTGAAGTGTACGTAATCTATGGGTGTTTAGTATCAAGAGAGAGCACCGAGTGTGGCCTATTTTTAGAGCTATTTATATGAAGTCTATAAAATGAAGTGTGCAGAATCTATGGAGCTAACATATTTACCATCAAGAGAGATCACACAGAGAGATACTTATGTTTTGAGCTATATATCCAGTCCATTACAGTGAAGTGTGCAAAATCTATGAATGTTTAATATCAAGAGAGAGCACACAGAGACCTATCTTTAGAGCTATATATCAAGTCTATACAGTGAAGTGTGCAGAATGTATTAAGCTAACAATTTAGCATCAAGATAGAGCACACAGAGATATACCTATCTTTTGAGTTATATATCAAATCCATTACAGTGAAGTGTGCAGAATCTATGGATGTTTGGTATCAAGAGAGAGCACAGATAGAGACCTAGCTTTAGAGCTATATATCAAGTCTATACAGTGAAGTGTGCAGAATCTATGGAGCTAACATATTTAGCATCAAGAGAGAGCGCACAGAGAGAAACCTATCTTTTGATCCATATATCAAGTTCATTACAGTGAAGTGTGCAGAATCTATGGATGTTTAGTATCAAGAGTTATCACACAGAGAGAGAGCTATATATTAAGTCTATACAGTGAAGTTTGCAGAATCTATGGAGCTAACATATTTAGCATCAAGAGAGAGCACACTGAGTGTTTGAGATATATATCAAGTCCATTACAGTGAATCGTGCAGAATCTATGGATAATATTTAGCATCATGATAAGAGAACACAGAGAAACCAAGTCCATTACAGTGAAGTGTGCAGAATATATGGATGTTTGGTATCAACAGAGAGCACAGACAGAGACCTATCTTAATAGCTATATATCAAGTCTATACATTTAAGTTTGGAGAATCTATGAAGCTAACATATTTAGCTTCATGAGAGAGCAGAGAGATACCTATCTTGTAAGTCCATTACTGTGAAGTGTGCAGAATATATGGATGTTTGGTATCAAGAGAGAGAATAGAGAGAGTACTATCTTAAGGGGGGACTATGCGTCAAAACCACAAAATAGTTGTACCTATTTCTAACTGTCATAACTTTTTTCTCTTTCGTCTACACAAGTAATATCTCTATATACACAATTTCTCAGAAGATACATGCAGAAACATCGAGGTGACTCCATGATATTTGTGGCAGACCTAGCTGGCTAACCATTTGAAGTCATTTACTCATAATTGGTGTGTGGCTTGCTAAGGAGTGTCTCAGTGATATCCATGGAGCAAAGTTACCATATGTTGTCATGTTGATTAGTTACACACTTACAGAGTCTGAAAAACTGATAAAAACTAGAGGCCATCTCTTCCAACTACCATCTCTTGGCAATCCTTGCAGTAAACAAAACTGTGATTCATGGATATCACAGAGTACTAAAATAGCTCTAAAATGACATACATAGCTGAGCAAATGGTTTTAAAGTTATTCTCGCAACAAGAAATATTTCCATTAATTGTGGGAATAAGCTGTCCAAGTTTGGAAAACAAAATGTTTGAGTTAGCACTGAAATAAATTGACAAAATATGTTCTTTCACAAGTTTTAGCAATTCCTTGATCTTTTTTTTTTTAATTCCGTGATTTCTGTGCCTATATCTACATGTAAGAAAGAAAAATAAGATGAAAATTGTTATGGAATTTTCCTTTACAGCTGAATGTTTTTGCATGTCAAAGAAATGTATGATGAAGTAGATCCACCATAACTTTGAAAGAAGCATCCTATGTCTCCAAAACTTTGGAAATAGCAAGTAGATAGATGCAACAACAGTTTGAACTGATTTCATGTGTAGTCGCCAGGGGTGTGTGTGGGGGGAGGGGGGTGGGGGGAACGCATGTCATTTTATTCCCTATTTTCTTATGCTTTGTTCCTAATGATATGTTGAATGTCTCTGCAGACATATTTTCTGGGAAGATACATCAAGATCCCTAAATAAGTTGATATCTTGCCTAATGATATGTTGAATGTCTCTGCAGACATATTTTCTCGGAAGATACTTCAAGATCCCTAAATAAGTTGATCTATCTTGCAGTACAATTCACAACTGCCCTAATTAACAAGACCAAAGTCCCAGATTTTGTCAACTGATAGAGAAGGCCCTTATCTGCAACATGTGAACAGATTATCAATAAATGTAGTGGTTTTTCACAGGCAGGCCACAGATTTGGCAACTGGAAAACAACAGGAAAAATCCCAAACCTCACCACTTCAAATCACCATAACTTGCTAATACTTAGAGTACTCAAAATTTTGGCACGTACAAAAGACAGATAATTAGAAGGGCTATCCGGTGATATAGAAATTATCTTTTTTGGATAAAGTGTAGAAAAGTTATGAGCTTTACGGCAAAAAAACAAGATTTTGGGGGGAAAATGAGAAACATATAGACCCAATTAGGGCAAATATCATGCAAGATGTGTCCTCTTTGTAGTTTCTTGATCTGTTATATACATGGGGGAAAAAATTGTTTGCCAGAAGAAGGGGGGGGGGGGGGAAGAGGAAAAAAGAAATTTCGAATTTTGGAGGCATAGCCCCCCCTTAATAGCTATATATCAAGTTTATTCATTGAAGTGTGGAGAATCTATGAAGCTAACATGTTTAGCTCAAGATAGAGAACACTGAGAGATACCTATCTTGTGAGTTTATCAAGTCCATTACAGTGAAGTGTGCTAAATATATGGATGTTTGGTATCAACAGAGAGCACAGACAGAGACCTATCTTATTAGCTATATATCAATTCTATTCAGTGAAGTGTGGAGAATCTATGAAGCTAACATGTTTAGCTCAAGATAGAGAACACTGAGAGATACCTATCTTGTGAGTTTATCAAGTCCATTATCGAAAAGTGTGCAGAATATATGGATGTTTGGTATCAACAGCGAGCACAGAGAGAGTCCTATCTTAATAGCTATATTATATCAAGTTGATCAGTGAAGTGTGGAAAATCTATGAAGCTAACATGTTTAGCATCAAGATAGAGAACACATAATGAAACCTATCATTCGAATCATATCAAGTCCATTACAGTGAAGTGTGCAGAATATTATGGATGTTTGGTATCAACAGAGAGCACAGACAGAGACCTATCTTAATAGCTATATATCAAGTCTATACAGTGAAGTTTGGATAATCTATGAAGCTAACATATTTAGCTTCATGAGAGAGCAGAGAGATACCTATCTTGCAAGTCCATTACTGTGAAGTGTGCAGAATATATGGATGTTTGGTATCAACAGAGAGCACAGACAGGGACCTATCTTATTAGCTATATATCAAGTCTATACAGTGAAGTTTGGTTTATCTATGAAGCAAATATATTTAGCATCATGAGAGAGCAGAGAGATACCTTTCTTGTGATTTTATCAAGTCCATTACTGTGAAGTGTGCAGAATATATGGATGTTTGGTATCAAGAGAGAGAATAGAGAGTGTACTATCTTAATAGCTATATATCAATCTATTCAGTGAAGTGTGGAGAATCTATGAAGCTAACATGTTTAGCTCAAGATAGAGAACACTGAGAGATACCTATCTTGCAAGTCCATTACAGTGAAGTTTGCAGAATATATGGATGTTTGGTATCAAGAGAGAGCACTTAGAGAGTCCTATCTTAATAGCTATATATCAAGTCTATTCAGTGAAGTATGGAGAATCTACGAAGCTAAAATATTTAGCATCATGATAGAGAACACAGAGAAACCAAGTCCATTACAGTGAAGTGTGCAGAATATATGGATGTTTGGTATCAACAGAGAGCACAGACAGAGACCTATCTTAATAGCTATATATCAAGTCTATACATTTAAGTTTGGAGAATCTATGAAGCTAACATATTTAGCTTCATGAGAGAGCAGAGAGATACCTTTCTTGTGATTTTATCAAGTCCATTACTGTGAAGTGTGCAGAATATATGGATGTTTGGTATCAAGAGAGAGAATAGAGAGTGTACTATCTTAATAGCTATATATCAATCTATTCAGTGAAGTGTGGAGAATCTATGAAGCTAACATGTTTAGCTCAAGATAGAGAACACTGAGAGATACCTATCTTGCAAGTCCATTACAGTGAAGTTTGCAGAATATATGGATGTTTGGTATCAAGAGAGAGCACTTAGAGAGTCCTATCTTAATAGCTATATATCAAGTCTATTCAGTTAAGTATGGAGAATCTACGAAGCTAAAATATTTAGCATCATGATAAGAGAACACAGAGAAACCAAGTCCATTACAGTGAAGTGTGCAGAATATATGGATGTTTGGTATCAACAGAGAGCACAGACAGAGACCTATCTTAATAGCTATATATCAAGTCTATACATTTAAGTTTGGAAAATCTATGAAGCTAACATATTTAGCTTCATGAGAGAGCAGAGAGATACCTTTCTTGTGATTTTATCAAGTCCATTACTGTGAAGTGTGCAGAATATATGGATGTTTGGTATCAAGAGAGAGAATAGAGAGTGTACTATCTTAATAGCTATATATCAATCTATTCAGTGAAGTGTGGAGAATCTATGAAGCTAACATGTTTAGCTCAAGATAGAGAACACTGAGAGATACCTATCTTGCAAGTCCATTACAGTGAAGTTTGCAGAATATATGGATGTTTGGTATCAAGAGAGAGCACTTAGAGAGTCCTATCTTAATAGCTATATATCAAGTCTATTCAGTTAAGTATGGAGAATCTACGAAGCTAAAATATTTAGAATCATGATAAGAGAACACAGAGAAACCAAGTCCATTACAGTGAAGTGTGCAGAATATATGGATGTTTGGTATCAACAGAGAGCACAGACAGAGACCTATCTTAATAGCTATATATCAAGTCTATACATTTAAGTTTGGAGAATCTATGAAGCTAACATATTTAGCTTCATGAGAGAGCAGAGAGATACCTATCTTGTAAGTCCATTACTGTGAAGTGTGCAGAATATATGGATGTTTGGTATCAAGAGAGAGAATAGAGAGTACTATCTTAAGGGGGGACTATGCGTCAAAACCACAAAATAGTTGTACCTATTTCTAATTGTCATAACTTTTTTTCTCTTTCGTCTACACAAGTATTTATGATACCAAAGTCTTTATTATTCTGTGTTTGTTTTTATAAAGTATTAATATCTCTATATACACAATTTTCTCAGAAGATACATGCAGAAACATCGAGGTGACTCCATGATATTTGTGGCAGACCTAGCTGGCTAACCATTTGAAGTCATTTACTCATAATTGGTGTGTGGCTTGCTAAGGAGTGTCTCAGTGATATCCATGGAGCAAAGTTACCATATGTTGTCATGTTGATTAGTTACACACTTACAGAGTCTGAAAAACTGATAAAAACTAGAGGCCACCTCTTCCAACTACCATCTCTTGGCAATCCTTGCAGTAAACAAAAATCTGATTCATGGATATCACAGAGTACTAAAATAGCTCTAAAATGACATACATAGCTGAGCAAACGGTTTTAAAGTTATTCTCGCAACAAGAAATATCTCCATTAATTGTGGGAATAAGCATTCCAAGTTTGGAAAACGAAATGTTTGAGTTAGCACTGAAATAAATTGACAAAATATGTTCTTTCACAAGTTTTAGCAATTCCTTGATCTTTTTTTTTTTACTTCCGTGATTTCTGTGCCTATATCTACATGTAAGAAAGAAAAATATGATGAAAATTGTTATGGAATTTTCCTTTACAGCTGAATGTTTTTGCATGTCAAAGAAATGTATGATGAAGTAGATCCACCATAACTTTGAAAGAAGCATCCTATGTCTCCAAAACTTTGGAAATAGCAAGTAGATAGATGCAACAATAGTTTGAACTGATTTCATGTGTAGTCGCCAGGGGTGTGTGTGGGGGGAGGGGGGTGGGGGGAACGCATGTCATTTTATTCCCTATTTTCTTATGCTTTGTTCCTAATGATTATGTTGAATGTCTCTGCAGACATATTTTCTGGGAAGATACATCAAGATCCCTAAATAAGTTGATATCTTGCCTAATGATATGTTGAATGTCTCTGCAGACATATTTTCTCGGAAGATACTTCAAGATCCCTAAATAAGTTGATCTATCTTGCAGTACAATTCATAACTGCCCTAATTAACAAGACCAAAGTCCCAGATTTTGTCAACTGATAGAGAAGGCCCTTATCTGCAACATGTGAACAGATTATCAATAAATGTAGTGGTTTTTCACAGGCAGACCACAGATTTGGCAACTGGAAAACAACAGGAAAAATCCCAAACCTCACCACTTCAAATCACCATAACTTGCTAATACTTAGAGTACTCAAAATTTTGGCACGTACAAAAGACAGATAATTAGAAGGGCTATCCGGTGATATAGAAATTACCTTTTTTGGATAAAGAGTGTAGAAAAGTTATGAGCTTTACGGCCAAAAAAAAGAAGATTTTTGGGGAAAAATGAGAAACATATAGACCCAATTAGGGCAAATATCATGCAAGATGTGTCCTCTTTGTAGTTTCTTGATCTGTTACATGGGGAAAAAAATTGTTTGCCAGAAGAAGGGGGGGAAAGAGGAAAAAAGAAATTTCGAATTTTGGAGGCATAGCCCCCCCTTAATAGCTATATATCAAGTCTATTCATTGAAGTGTGGAGAATCTATGAAGCTAACATGTTTAGCTCAAGATAGAGAACACTGAGAGATACCTATCTTGTGAGTTTATCAAGTCCATTACAGTGAAGTGTGCTAAATATATGGATGTTTGGTATCAACAGAGAGCACAGACAGAGACCTATCTTATTAGCTATATATCAATTCTATTCAGTGAAGTGTGGAGAATCTATGAAGCTAACATGTTTAGCTCAAGATAGAGAACACTGAGAGATACCTATCTTGTGAGTTTATCAAGTCCATTATCGAAAAGTGTGCAGAATATATGGATGTTTGGTATCAACAGCGAGAACAGAGAGAGTCCTATCTTAATAGCTATATTATATCAAGTTGATCAGTGAAGTGTGGAAAATCTATGAAGCTAACATGTTTAGCATCAAGATAGAGAACACATAATGAAACCTATCATTCGAATCATATCAAGTCCATTACAGTGAAGTGTGCAGAATATTATGGATGTTTGGTATCAACAGAGAGCACAGACAGAGACCTATCTTAATAGCTATATATCAAGTCTATACAGTGAAGTTTGGATAATCTATGAAGCTAACATATTTAGCTTCATGAGAGAGCAGAGAGATACCTATCTTGCAAGTCCATTACTGTGAAGTGTGCAGAATATATGGATGTTTGGTATCAACAGAGAGCACAGACAGGGACCTATCTTATTAGCTATATATCAAGTCTATACAGTGAAGTTTGGTTTATCTATGAAGCAAATATATTTAGCATCATGAGAGAGCAGAGAGATACCTTTCTTGTGATTTTATCAAGTCCATTACTGTGAAGTGTGCAGAATATATGGATGTTTGGTATCAAGAGAGAGAATAGAGAGAGTACTATCTTAAGGGGGGACTATGCGTCAAAACCACAAAATAGTTGTACCTATTTCTAATTGTCATAACTTTTTTTCTCTTTCGTCTACACAAGTATTTATGATACCAAAGTCTTTATTATTCTGTGTTTGTTTTTATAAAGTGTTAATATCTCTATATACACAATTTACTCAGAAGATACATGCAGAAACATCGAGGTGACTCCATGATATTTGTGGCAGACCTAGCTGGCTAACCATTTGAAGTCATTTACTCATAATTGGTGTGTGGCTTGCTAAGGAGTGTCTCAGTGATATCCATGGAGCAAAGTTACCATATGTTGTCATGTTGATTAGTTACACACTTACAGAGTCTGAAAAACTGATAAAAACTAGAGGCCACCTCTTCCAACTACCATCTCTTGGCAATCCTTGCAGTAAACAAAAATCTGATTCATGGATATCACGGAGTACTAAAATAGCTCTAAAATGACATACATAGCTGAGCAAACGGTTTTAAAGTTATTCTCGCAACAAGAAATATTGCCATTAATTGTGGGAATAAGCATTCCAAGTTTGGAAAACGAGATGTTTGAGTTAGCACTGAAATAAATTGACAAAATATGTTCTTTCACAAGTTTTAGCAATTCCTTGATCTTTTTTTTATTACTTCCGTGATTTCTGTGCCTATATCTACATGTAAGAAAGAAAAATATGATGAAAATTGTTATGGAATTTTCCTTTACAGCTGAATGTTTTTGCATGTCAAAGAAATGTATGATGAAGTAGATCCACCATAACTTTGAAAGAAGCATCCTATGTCTCCAAAACTTTGGAAATAGCAAGTAGATAGATGCAACAACAGTTTGAACTGATTTCATGTGTAGTCGCCAGGGGTGTGTGTGGGGGTAGGGGGGTTGGAGGAACGCATGTCATTTTATTCCCTATTTTCTTATGCTTTGTTCCTAATGATTATGTTGAATGTCTCTGCAGACATATTTTCTGGGAAGATACATCAAGATCCCTAAATAAGTTGATATCTTGCCTAATGATATGTTGAATGTCTCTGCAGACATATTTTCTCGGAAGATACTTCAAGATCCCTAAATAAGTTGATCTATCTTGCAGTACAATTCATAACTGCCCTAATTAACAAGACCAAAGTCCCAGATTTTGTCAACTGATAGAGAAGGCCCTTATCTGCAACATGTGAACAGATTATCAATAAATGTAGTGGTTTTTCACAGGCAGACCACAGATTTGGCAACTGGAAAACAACAGGAAAAATCCCAAACCTCACCACTTCAAATCACCATAACTTGCTAATACTTAGAGTACTCAAAATTTTGGCACGTACAAAAGACAGATAATTAGAAGGGCTATCCGGTGATATAGAAATTACCTTTTTTGGATAAAGAGTGTAGAAAAGTTATGAGCTTTACAGCAAAAAAAAAAGATTTTTGGGGAAAAACGAGAAACATATAGACCCAATTAGGGCAAATATCATGCAAGATGTGTCCTCTTTGTAGTTTCTTGATCTGTTACATGGGGGAAAAAATTGTTTGCCAGAAGAAGGGGGGGGGGGAAGAGGAAAAAAGAAATTTCGAATTTTGGAGGCATAGCCCCCCCTTAATAGCTATATATCAAGTCTATTCATTGAAGTGTGGAGAATCTATGAAGCTAACATGTTTAGCTCAAGATAGAGAACACTGAGAGATACCTATCTTGTGAGTTTATCAAGTCCATTACAGTGAATGTGCTAAATATATGGATGTTTGGTATCAACAGAGAGCACAGACAGAGACCTATCTTATTAGCTATATATCAATTCTATTCAGTGAAGTGTGGAGAATCTATGAAGCTAACATGTTTAGTCAAGATAGAGAACACTGAGAGATACCTATCTTGTGAGTTTATCAAGTCCATTATCGAAAAGTGTGCAGAATATATGGATGTTTGGTATCAACAGCGAGCACAGAGAGAGTCCTATCTTAATAGCTATATTATATCAAGTTGATCAGTGAAGTGTGGAAAATCTATGAAGCTAACATGTTTAGCATCAAGATAGAGAACACATAATGAAACCCATCATTCGAATCATATCAAGTCCATTACAGTGAAGTGTGCAGAATATTATGGATGTTTGGTATCAACAGAGAGCACAGACAGAGACCTATCTTAATAGCTATATATCAAGTCTATACAGTGAAGTTTGGATAATCTATGAAGCTAACATATTTAGCTTCATGAGAGAGCAGAGAGATACCTATCTTGCAAGTCCATTACTGTGAAGTGTGCAGAATATATGGATGTTTGGTATCAACAGAGAGCACAGACAGGGACCTATCTTATTAGCTATATATCAAGTCTATACAGTGAAGTTTGGTTTATCTATGAAGCAAATATATTTAGCATCATGAGAGAGCAGAGAGATACCTTTCTTGTGATTTTATCAAGTCCATTACTGTGAAGTGTGCAGAATATATGGATGTTTGGTATCAAGAGAGAGAATAGAGTGAGTACTATCTTAAGGGGGGACTATGCGTCAAAACCACAAAATAGTTGTACCTATTTCTAATTGTCATAACTTTTTTTCTCTTTCATCTACACAAGTATTTATGATACCAAAGTCTTTATTATTCTGTGTTTGTTTTTATAAAGTGTTAATATCTCTATATACACAATTTTCTCAGAAGATACATGCAGAAACATCGAGGTGACTCCATGATATTTGTGGCCGACCTAGCTGGCTAACCATTTGAAGTCATTTACTCATAATTGGTGTGTGGCTTGCTAAGGAGTGTCTCAGTGATATCCATGGAGCAAAGTTACCATATGTTGTCATGTTGATTAGTTACACATTTACAGTCTGAAAAACTGATAAAAACTAGAGGCCACCTCTTCCAACTACCATCTCTTGGCAATCCTTGCAGTAAACAAAAATCTGATTCATGGATATCACAGAGTACTAAAATAGCTCTAAAATGACATACATAGCTGAGCAAACGGTTTTAAAGTTATTCTCGCAACAAGAAATATTTCCATTAATTGTGGGAATAAGCATTCCAAGTTTGGAAAACGAAATGTTTGAGTTAGCACTGAAATAAATTGACAAAATATGTTCTTTCACAAGTTTTAGCAATTCCTTGATCTTTTTTTTTTTACTTCCGTGATTTCTGTGCCTATATCTACATGTAAGAAAGAAAAATATGATGAAAATTGTTATGGAATTTTCCTTTACAGCTGAATGTTTTTGCATGTCAAAGAAATGTATGATGAAGTAGATCCACCATAACTTTGAAAGAAGCATCCTATGTCTCCAAAACTTTGGAAATAGCAAGTAGATAGATGCAACAACAGTTTGAACTGATTTCATGTGTAGTCGCCAGGGGTGTGTGTGGGGGGAGGGGGGTGGGGGGAACGCATGTCATTTTATTCCCTATTTTCTTATGCTTTGTTCCTAATGATTATGTTGAATGTCTCTGCAGACATATTTTCTGGGAAGATACATCAAGATCCCTAAATAAGTTGATATCTTGCCTAATGATATGTTGAATGTCTCTGCAGACATATTTTCTCGGAAGATACTTCAAGATCCCTAAATAAGTTGCAGTACAATTTATAACTGCCCTAATTAACAAGACCAAAGTCCCAGATTTTGTCAACTGATAGAGAAGGCCCTTATCTGCAACATGTGAACAGATTATCAATAAATGTAGTGGTTTTTCACAGGCAGACCACAGATTTGGCAACTGGAAAACAACAGGAAAAATCCCAAACCTCACCACTTCAAATCACCATAACTTGCTAATACTTAGAGTACTCAAAATTTTGGCACGTACAAAAGACAGATAATTAGAAGGGCTATCCGGTGATATAGAAATTACCTTTTTTGGATAAAGAGTGTAGAAAAGTTATGAGCTTTACAGCAAAAAAAAAAGATTTTTGGGGAAAAACGAGAAACATATAGACCCAATTAGGGCAAATATCATGCAAGATGTGTCCTCTTTGTAGTTTCTTGATCTGTTACATGGGGAAAAAAATTGTTTGCCAGAAGAAGGGGGGGGAAAGAGGAAAAAAGAAATTTCGAATTTTGGAGGCATAGCCCCCCCTTAATAGCTATATATCAAGTCTATTCATTGAAGTGTGGAGAATCTATGAAGCTAACATGTTTAGCTCAAGATAGAGAACACTGAGAGATACCTATCTTGTGAGTTTATCAAGTCCATTACAGTGAAGTGTGCTAAATATATGGATGTTTGGTATCAACAGAGAGCACAGACAGAGACCTATCTTATTAGCTATATATCAATTCTATTCAGTGAAGTGTGGAGAATCTATGAAGCTAACATGTTTAGCTCAAGATAGAGAACACTGAGAGATACCTATCTTGTGAGTTTATCAAGTCCATTATCGAAAAGTGTGCAGAATATATGGATGTTTGGTATCAACAGCGAGCACAGAGAGAGTCCTATCTTAATAGCTATATTATATCAAGTTGATCAGTGAAGTGTGGAAAATCTATGAAGCTAACATGTTTAGCATCAAGATAGAGAACACATAATGAAACCCATCATTCGAATCATATCAAGTCCATTACAGTGAAGTGTGCAGAATATTATGGATGTTTGGTATCAACAGAGAGCACAGACAGAGACCTATCTTAATAGCTATATATCAAGTCTATACAGTGAAGTTTGGATAATCTATGAAGCTAACATATTTAGCTTCATGAGAGAGCAGAGAGATACCTATCTTGCAAGTCCATTACTGTGAAGTGTGCAGAATATATGGATGTTTGGTATCAACAGAGAGCACAGACAGGGACCTATCTTATTAGCTATATATCAAGTCTATACAGTGAAGTTTGGTTTATCTATGAAGCAAATATATTTAGCATCATGAGAGAGCAGAGAGATACCTTTCTTGTGATTTTATCAAGTCCATTACTGTGAAGTGTGCAGAATATATGGATGTTTGGTATCAAGAGAGAGAATAGAGTGAGTACTATCTTAAGGGGGGACTATGCGTCAAAACCACAAAATAGTTGTACCTATTTCTAATTGTCATAACTTTTTTTCTCTTTCGTCTACACAAGTATTTATGATACCAAAGTCTTTATTATTCTGTGTTTGTTTTTATAAAGTGTTAATATCTCTATATACACAATTTTCTCAGAAGATACATGCAGAAACATCGAGGTGACTCCATGATATTTGTGGCCGACCTAGCTGGCTAACCATTTGAAGTCATTTACTCATAATTGGTGTGTGGCTTGCTAAGGAGTGTCTCAGTGATATCCATGGAGCAAAGTTACCATATGTTGTCATGTTGATTAGTTACACATTTACAGAGTCTGAAAAACTGATAAAAACTAGAGGCCACCTCTTCCAACTACCATCTCTTAGCAATCCTTGCAGTAAACAAAAATCTGATTCATGGATATCACAGAGTACTAAAATAGCTCTAAAATGACATACATAGCTGAGCAAACGGTTTTAAAGTTATTCTCGCAACAAGAAATATTTCCATTAATTGTGGGAATAAGCATTCCAAGTTTGGAAAACGAAATGTTTGAGTTAGCACTGAAATAAATTGACAAAATATGTTCTTTCACAAGTTTTAGCAATTCCTTGATCTTTTTTTTTTTACTCCCGTGATTTCTGTGCCTATATCTACATGTAAGAAAGAAAAATATGATGAAAATTGTTATGGAATTTTCCTTTACAGCTGAATGTTTTTGCATGTCAAAGAAATGTATGATGAAGTAGATCCACCATAACTTTGAAAGAAGCATCCTATGTCTCCAAAACTTTGGAAATAGCAAGTAGATAGATGCAACAACAGTTTGAACTGATTTCATGTGTAGTCGCCAGGGGTGTGTGTGGGGGGAGGGGGGTGGGGGGAACGCATGTCATTTTATTCCCTATTTTCTTATGCTTTGTTCCTAATGATTATGTTGAATGTCTCTGCAGACATATTTTCTGGGAAGATACATCAAGATCCCTAAATAAGTTGATATCTTGCCTAATGATATGTTGAATGTCTCTGCAGACATATTTTCTCGGAAGATACTTCAAGATCCCTAAATAAGTTGATCTATCTTGCAGTACAATTCATAACTGCCCTAATTAACAAGACCAAAGTCCCAGATTTTGTCAACTGATAGAGAAGGCCCTTATCTGCAACATGTGAACAGATTATCAATAAATGTAGTGGTTTTTCACAGGCAGACCACAGATTTGGCAACTGGAAAACAACAGGAAAAATCCCAAACCTCACCACTTCAAATCACCATAACTTGCTAATACTTAGAGTACTCAAAATTTTGGCACGTACAAAAGACAGATAATTAGAAGGGCTATCCGGTGATATAGAAATTATCTTGGTGTAGAAAAGTTATGAGCTTTACGGCCAAAAAACAAGATTATTGGGGAAAAATTAGAAACATATAGACCCAATTAGGGCAAATATCATGCAAGATGTGTCCTCTTTGTAGTTTCTTGATCTGTTACATGGGGAAAAAAATTGTTTGCCAGAAGAAGGGGGGGGGGGGGGGGGGGGGGGGGAAGAGGAAAAAAGAAATTTCGAATTTTGGAGGCATAGCCCCCCCTTAATAGCTATATATCAAGTCTATTCATTGAAGTGTGGAGAATCTATGAAGCTAACATGTTTAGCTCAAGATAGAGAACACTGAGAGATACTTATCTTGTGTGTTTATCAAGTCCATTACAGTGAAGTGTGCTAAATATATGGATGTTTGGTATCAACAGAGAGCACAGACAGAGACCTATCTTATTAGCTATATATCAATTCTATTCAGTGAAGTGTGGAGAATCTATGAAGCTAACATGTTTAGCTCAAGATAGAGAACACTGAGAGATACCTATCTTGTGAGTTTATCAAGTCCATCATCGAAAAGTGTGCAGAATATATGGATGTTTGGTATCAACAGCGAGCACAGAGAGAGTCCTATCTTAATAGCTATATTATATCAAGTTGATCAGTGAAGTGTGGAAAATCTATGAAGCTAACATGTTTAGCATCAAGATAGAGAACACATAATGAAACCTATCATTCGAATCATATCAAGTCCATTACAGTGAAGTATGCAGAATATTATGGATGTTTGGTATCAACAGAGAGCACAGACAGAGACCTATCTTAATAGCTATATATCAAGTCTATACAGTAAAGTTTGGATAATCTATGAAGCTAACATATTTAGCTTCATGAGAGAGCAGAGAGATACCTATCTTGCAAGTCCATTACTGTGAAGTGTGCAGAATATATGGATATTTGGTATCAACAGAGAGCACAGACAGGGACCTATCTTATTAGCTATATATCAAGTCTATACAGTGAAGTTTGGTTTATCTATGAAGCAAATATATTTAGCATCATGAGAGAGCAGAGAGATACCTTTCTTGTGATTTTATCAAGTCCATTACTGTGAAGTGTGCAGAATATATGGATGTTTGGTATCAAGAGAGAGAATAGAGAGAGTACTATCTTAAGGGGGGACTATGCGTCAAAACCACAAAATAGTTGTACCTATTTCTAATTGTCATAACCTTTTTTCTCTTTCGTCTACACAAGTATTTATGATACCAAAGTCTTTATTATTCTGTGTTTGTTTTTATAAAGTGTTAATATCTCTATATACACAATTTTCTCAGAAGATACATGCAGAAACATCGAGGTGACTCCATGATATTTGTGGCAGACCTAGCTGGCTAACCATTTGAAGTCATTTACTCCTAATTGGTATGTGGCTTGCTAAGGAGTGTCTCAGTGATATCCATGGAGCAAAGTTACCATATGTTGTCATGTTGATTAGTTACACACTTACAGAGTCTGAAAAACTGATAAAAACTAGAGGCCACCTCTTCCAACTACCATCTCTTGGCAATCCTTGCAGTAAACAAAAATCTGATTCATGGATATCACGGAGTACTAAAATAGCTCTAAAATGACATACATAGCTGAGCAAACGGTTTTAAAGTTATTCTCGCAACAAGAAATATTTCCATTAATTGTGGGAATAAGCATTCCAAGTTTGGAAAACGAAATGTTTGAGTTAGCACTGAAATAAATTGACAAAATATGTTCTTTCACAAGTTTTAGCAATTCCTTGATCTTATTTTTTTTACTTCCGTGATTTCTGTGCCTATATCTACATGTAAGAAAGAAACATATGATGAAAATTGTTATGGAATTTTCCTTTACAGCTGAATGTTTTTGCATGTCAAAGAAATGTATGATGAAGTAGTCCACCATAACTTTGAAAGAAGCATCCTATGTCTCCAAAACTTTGGAAATAGCAAGTAGATAGATGCAACAACAGTTTGAACTGATTTCATGTGTAGTCGCCAGGGGTGTGTGTGGGGGGAGGGGGGTGGGGGGAACGCATGTCATTTTATTCCCTATTTTCTTATGCTTTGTTCCTAATGATTATGTTGAATGTCTCTGCAGACATATTTTCTGGGAAGATACATCAAGATCCCTAAATAAGTTGATATCTTGCTTGCCTTGATATGTTGAATGTCTCTGCAGACATATTTTCTCGGAAGATACTTCAAGATCCCTAAATAAGTTGATCTATCTTGCAGTACAATTCATAACTGCCCTAATTAACAAGACCAAAGTCCCAGATTTTGTCAACTGATAGAGAAGGCCCTTATCTGCAACATGTGAACAGATTATCAATAAATGCAGTGGTTTTTCACAGGCAGACCACAGATTTGGCAACTGGAAAACAACAGGAAAAATCCCAAACCTCACCACTTCAAATCACCATAACTTGCTAATACTTAGAGTACTCAAAATTTTGGCACGTACAAAAGACAGATAATTAGAAGGGCTATCCGGTGATATAGAAATTATCTTTTTGGATAAAGTGTAGAAAAGTTATGAGCTTTACGGCAAAAAAACAAGATTTTTGGGGAAAAATGAGAAACATATAGACCCAATTAGGGCAAATATCATGCAAGATGTGTCCTCTTTGTAGTTTCTTGATCTGTTACATGGGGAAAAAAATTGTTTGCCAGAAGAAGGGGGGGGGGGGAAGAGGAAAAAAGAAATTTCGAATTTTGGAGGCATAGCCCCCCCCTTAATAGCTATATATCAAGTCTATTCATTGAAGTGTGGAGAATCTATGAAGCTAACATGTTTAGCTCAAGATAGAGAACACTGAGAGATACCTATCTTGTGAGTTTATCAAGTCCATCATCGAAAAGTGTGCAGAATATATGGATGTTTGGTATCAACAGCGAGCACAGAGAGAGTTCTATCTTAATAGCTATATTATATCAAGTTGATCAGTGAAGTGTGGAAAATCTATGAAGCTAACATGTTTAGCATCAAGATAGAGAACACATAATGAAACCTATCATTCGAATCATATCAAGTCCATTACAGTGAAGTGTGCAGAATATTATGGATGTTTGGTATCAACAGAGAGCACAGACAGAGACCTATCTTAATAGCTATATATCAAGTCTATACAGTGAAGTTTGGATAATCTATGAAGCTAACATATTTAGCTTCATGAGAGAGCAGAGAGATACCTATCTTGCAAGTCCATTACTGTGAAGTGTGCAGAATATATGGATGTTTGGTATCAACAGAGAGCACAGACAGGGACCTATCTTATTAGCTATATATCAAGTCTATACAGTGAAGTTTGGTTTGTCTATGAAGCAAATATATTTAGCATCATGAGAGAGCAGAGAGATACCTTTCTTGTGATTTTATCAAGTCCATTACTGTGAAGTGTGCAGAATATATGGATGTTTGGTATCAAGAGAGAGAATAGAGAGAGTACTATCTTAAGGGGGGGACTATGCGTCAAAACCACAAAATAGTTGTACCTATTTCTAATTGTCATAACTTTTTTTCTCTTTCGTCTACACAAGTATTTATGATACCAAAGTCTTTATTATTCTGTGTTTGTTTTTATAAAGTGTTAATATCTCTATATACACAATTTTCTCAGAAGATACATGCAGAAACATCGAGGTGACTCCATGATATTTGTGGCAGACCTAGCTGGCTAACCATTTGAAGTCATTTACTCCTAATTGGTGTGTGGCTTGCTAAGGAGTGTCTCAGTGATATCCATGGAGCAAAGTTACCATATGTTGTCATGTTGATTAGTTACACACTTACAGAGTCTGAAAAACTGATAAAAACTAGAGGCCACCTCTTCCAACTACCATCTCTTGGCAATCCTTGCAGTAAACAAAAATCTGATTCATGGATATCACGGAGTACTAAAATAGCTCTAAAATGACATACATAGCTGAGCAAACGGTTTTAAAGTTATTCTCGCAACAAGAAATATTACCATTAATTGTGGGAATAAGCATTCCAAGTTTGGAAAACGAAATGTTTGAGTTAGCACTGAAATAAATTGACAAAATATGTTCTTTCACAAGTTTTAGCAATTCCTTGATCTTTTTTTTTTTACTTCCGTGATTTCTGTGCCTATATCTACATGTAAGAAAGAAAAATATGATGAAAATTGTTATGGAATTTTCCTTTACAGCTGAATGTTTTTGCATGTCAAAGAAATGTATGATGAAGTAGATCCACCATAACTTTGAAAGAAGCATCCTGTGTCTCCAAAACTTTGGAAATAGCAAGTAGATAGATGCAACAACAGTTTGAACTGATTTCATGTGTAGTCGCCAGGGGTGTGTGTGGGGGGAGGGGGGTGGGGGGAACGCATGTCATTTTATTCCCTATTTTCTTATGCTTTGTTCCTAATGATTATGTTGAATGTCTCTGCAGACATATTTTCTGGGAAGATACATCAAGATCCCTAAATAAGTTGATATCTTGCTTGCCTTGATATGTTGAATGTCTCTGCAGACATATTTTCTCGGAAGATACTTCAAGATCCCTAAATAAGTTGATCTATCTTGCAGTACAATTCATAACTGCCCTAATTAACAAGACCAAAGTCCCAGATTTTGTCAACTGATAGAGAAGGCCCTTATCTGCAACATGTGAACAGATTATCAATAAATGCAGTGGTTTTTCACAGGCAGACCACAGATTTGGCAACTGGAAAACAACAGGAAAAATCCCAAACCTCACCACTTCAAATCACCATAACTTGCTAATACTTAGAGTACTCAAAATTTTGGCACGTACAAAAGACAGATAATTAGAAGGGCTATCCGGTGATATAGAAATTATCTTTTTGGATAAAGTGTAGAAAAGTTATGAGCTTTACGGCAAAAAAACAAGATTTTTGGGGAAAAATGAGAAACATATAGACCCAATTAGGGCAAATATCATGCAAGATGTGTCCTCTTTGTAGTTTCTTGATCTGTTACATGGGGAAAAAAATTGTTTGCCAGAAGAAGGGGGGGGGGGGAAGAGGAAAAAAGAAATTTCGAATTTTGGAGGCATAGCCCCCCCTTAATAGCTATATATCAAGTCTATTCATTGAAGTGTGGAGAATCTATGAAGCTAACATGTTTAGCTCAAGATAGAGAACACTGAGAGATACCTATCTTGTGAGTTTATCAAGTCCATCATCGAAAAGTGTGCAGAATATATGGATGTTTGGTATCAACAGCGAGCACAGAGAGAGTTCTATCTTAATAGCTATATTATATCAAGTTGATCAGTGAAGTGTGGAAAATCTATGAAGCTAACATGTTTAGCATCAAGATAGAGAACACATAATGAAACCTATCATTCGAATCATATCAAGTCCATTACAGTGAAGTGTGCAGAATATTATGGATGTTTGGTATCAACAGAGAGCACAGACAGAGACCTATCTTAATAGCTATATATCAAGTCTATACAGTGAAGTTTGGATAATCTATGAAGCTAACATATTTAGCTTCATGAGAGAGCAGAGAGATACCTATCTTGCAAGTCCATTACTGTGAAGTGTGCAGAATATATGGATGTTTGGTATCAACAGAGAGCACAGACAGGGACCTATCTTATTAGCTATATATCAAGTCTATACAGTGAAGTTTGGTTTGTCTATGAAGCAAATATATTTAGCATCATGAGAGAGCAGAGAGATACCTTTCTTGTGATTTTATCAAGTCCATTACTGTGAAGTGTGCAGAATATATGGATGTTTGGTATCAAGAGAGAGAATAGAGAGAGTACTATCTTAAGGGGGGGACTATGCGTCAAAACCACAAAATAGTTGTACCTATTTCTAATTGTCATAACTTTTTTTCTCTTTCGTCTACACAAGTATTTATGATACCAAAGTCTTTATTATTCTGTGTTTGTTTTTATAAAGTGTTAATATCTCTATATACACAATTTTCTCAGAAGATACATGCAGAAACATCGAGGTGACTCCATGATATTTGTGGCAGACCTAGCTGGCTAACCATTTGAAGTCATTTACTCCTAATTGGTGTGTGGCTTGCTAAGGAGTGTCTCAGTGATATCCATGGAGCAAAGTTACCATATGTTGTCATGTTGATTAGTTACACACTTACAGAGTCTGAAAAACTGATAAAAACTAGAGGCCACCTCTTCCAACTACCATCTCTTGGCAATCCTTGCAGTAAACAAAAATCTGATTCATGGATATCACGGAGTACTAAAATAGCTCTAAAATGACATACATAGCTGAGCAAACGGTTTTAAAGTTATTCTCGCAACAAGAAATATTACCATTAATTGTGGGAATAAGCATTCCAAGTTTGGAAAACGAAATGTTTGAGTTAGCACTGAAATAAATTGACAAAATATGTTCTTTCACAAGTTTTAGCAATTCCTTGATCTTTTTTTTTTTACTTCCGTGATTTCTGTGCCTATATCTACATGTAAGAAAGAAAAATATGATGAAAATTGTTATGGAATTTTCCTTTACAGCTGAATGTTTTTGCATGTCAAAGAAATGTATGATGAAGTAGATCCACCATAACTTTGAAAGAAGCATCCTGTGTCTCCAAAACTTTGGAAATAGCAAGTAGATAGATGCAACAACAGTTTGAACTGATTTCATGTGTAGGCGCCAGGGGTGTGTGTGGGGGGAGGGGGGTGGGGGGAACGCATGTCATTTTATTCCCTATTTTCTTATGCTTTGTTCCTAATGATTATGTTGAATGTCTCTGCAGACATATTTTCTGGGAAGATACATCAAGATCCCTAAATAAGTTGATATCTTGCCTAATGATATGTTGAATGTCTCTGCAGACATATTTTCTCGGAAGATACTTCAAGATCCCTAAATAAGTTGATCTATCTTGCAGTACAATTCATAACTGCCCTAATTAACAAGACCAAAGTCCCAGATTTTGTCAACTGATAGAGAAGGCCCTTATCTGCAACATGTGAACAGATTATCAATAAATGCAGTGGTTTTTCACAGGCAGACCACAGATTTGGCAACTGGAAAACAACAGGAAAAATCCCAAACCTCACCACTTCAAATTACCATAACTTGCTAATACTTAGAGTACTCAAAATTTTGGCACGTACAAAAGACAGATAATTAGAAGGGCTATCCGGTGATATAGAAATTATCGTTTTTGGATAAAGTGTAGAAAAGTTATGAGCTTTACGGCAAAAAAAACAAGATATTTGGGGGAAAATGAGAAACATATAGACCCAATTAGGGCAAATATCATGCAAGATGTGTCCTCTTTGTAGTTTCTTGATCTGTTACATGGGGAAAAAAATTGTTTGCCAGAAGAAGGGGGGGGGGGGGGGGAAGAGGAAAAAAGAAATTTCGAATTTTGGAGGCATAGCCCCCCTTTAATAGCTATATATCAAGTCTATTCATTGAAGTGTGGAGAATCTATGAAGCTAACATGTTTAGCTCAAGATAGAGAACACTGAGAGATACCTATCTTGTGAGTTTATCAAGTCCATCATCGAAAAGTGTGCAGAATATATGGATGTTTGGTATCAACAGCGAGCACAGAGAGAGTCCTATCTTAATAGCTATATTATATCAAGTTGATCAGTGAAGTGTGGAAAATCTATGAAGCTAACATGTTTAGCATCAAGATAGAGAACACATAATGAAACCTATCATTCGAATCATATCAAGTCCATTACAGTGAAGTGTGCAGAATATTATGGATGTTTGGTATCAACAGAGAGCACAGACAGAGACCTATCTTAATAGCTATATATCAAGTCTATACAGTGAAGTTTGGATAATCTATGAAGCTAACATATTTAGCTTCATGAGAGAGCAGAGAGATACCTATCTTGCAAGTCCATTACTGTGAAGTGTGCAGAATATATGGATGTTTGGTATCAACAGAGAGCACAGACAGGGACCTATCTTATTAGCTATATATCAAGTCTATACAGTGAAGTTTGGTTTATCTATGAAGCAAATATATTTAGCATCATGAGAGAGCAGAGAGATACCTTTCTTGTGATTTTATCAAGTCCATTACTGTGAAGTGTGCAGAATATATGGATGTTTGGTATCAAGAGAGAGAATAGAGAGAGTACTATATATCTTAAGGGGGGACTATGCGTCAAAACCACAAAATAGTTGTACCTATTTCTAATTGTCATAACTTTTTTTCTCTTTCGTCTACACAAGTATTTATGATACCAAAGTCTTTATTATTCTGTGTTTGTTTTTATAAAGTGTTAATATCTCTATATACACAATTTTCTCAGAAGATACATGCAGAAACATCGAGGTGACTCCATGATATTTGTGGCAGACCTAGCTGGCTAACCATTTGAAGTCATTTACTCCTAATTGGTATGTGGCTTGCTAAGGAGTGTCTCAGTGATATCCATGGAGCAAAGTTACCATATGTTGTCATGTTGATTAGTTACACACTTACAGAGTCTGAAAAACTGATAAAAACTAGAGGCCACCTCTTCCAACTACCATCTCTTGGCAATCCTTGCAGTAAACAAAAATCTGATTCATGGATATCACGGAGTACTAAAATAGCTCTAAAATGACATACATAGCTGAGCGAACGGTTTTAAAGTTATTCTCGCAACAAGAAATATTGCCATTAATTGTGGGAATAAGCATTCCAAGTTTGGAAAACGAAATGTTTGAGTTAGCACTGAAATAAATTGACAAAATATGTTCTTTCACAAGTTTTAGCAATTCCTTGATCTTTTTTTTTTTACTTCCGTGATTTCTGTGCCTATATCTACATGTAAGAAAGAAAAATATGATGAAAATTGTTATGGAATTTTCCTTTACAGCTGAATGTTTTTGCATGTCAAAGAAATGTATGATGAAGTAGATCCACCATAACTTTGAAAGAAGCATCCTATGTCTCCAAAACTTTGGAAATAGCAAGTAGATAGATGCAACAACAGTTTGAACTGATTTCATGTGTAGTCGCCAGGGGTGTGTGTGGGGGTAGGGGGGTTGGAGGAACGCATGTCATTTTATTCCCTATTTTCTTATGCTTTGTTCCTAATGATTATGTTGAATGTCTCTGCAGACATATTTTCTGGGAAGATACATCAAGATCCCTAAATAAGTTGATATCTTGCCTAATGATATGTTGAATGTCTCTGCAGACATATTTTCTCGGAAGATACTTCAAGATCCCTAAATAAGTTGATCTATCTTGCAGTACAATTCATAACTGCCCTAATTAACAAGACCAAAGTCCCAGATTTTGTCAACTGATAGAGAAGGCCCTTATCTGCAACATGTGAACAGATTATCAATAAATGTAGTGGTTTTTCACAGGCAGACCACAGATTTGGCAACTGGAAAACAACAGGAAAAATCCCAAACCTCACCACTTCAAATCACCATAACTTGCTAATACTTAGAGTACTCAAAATTTTGGCACGTACAAAAGACAGATAATTAGAAGGGCTATCCGGTGATATAGAAATTACCTTTTTTGGATAAAGAGTGTAGAAAAGTTATGAGCTTTACGGCAAAAAAAAAAAGATTTTTGGGGAAAAACGAGAAACATATAGACCCAATTAGGGCAAATATCATGCAAGATGTGTCCTCTTTGTAGTTTCTTGATCTGTTACATGGGGAAAAAAATTGTTTGCCAGAAGAAGGGGGGGGGGGGGGGGAAAGAGGAAAAAAGAAATTTCGAATTTTGGAGGCATAGCCCCCCCTTAATAGCTATATATCAAGTCTATTCATTGAAGTGTGGAGAATCTATGAAGCTAACATGTTTAGCTCAAGATAGAGAACACTGAGAGATACCTATCTTGTGAGTTTATCAAGTCCATTACAGTGAAGTGTGCTAAATATATGGATGTTTGGTATCAACAGAGAGCACAGACAGAGACCTATCTTATTAGCTATATATCAATTCTATTCAGTGAAGTGTGGAGAATCTATGAAGCTAACATGTTTAGCTCAAGATAGAGAACACTGAGAGATACCTATCTTGTGAGTTTATCAAGTCCATCATCGAAAAGTGTGCAGAATATATGGATGTTTGGTATCAACAGCGAGCACAGAGAGAGTCCTATCTTAATAGCTATATTATATCAAGTTGATCAGTGAAGTGTGGAAAATCTATGAAGCTAACATGTTTAGCATCAAGATAGAGAACACATAATGAAACCTATCATTCGAATCATATCAAGTCCATTACAGTGAAGTGTGCAGAATATTATGGATGTTTGGTATCAACAGAGAGCACAGACAGAGACCTATCTTAATAGCTATATATCAAGTCTATACAGTGAAGTTTGGATAATCTATGAAGCTAACATATTTAGCTTCATGAGAGAGCAGAGAGATACCTATCTTGCAAGTCCATTACTGTGAAGTGTGCAGAATATATGGATGTTTGGTATCAACAGAGAGCACAGACAGGGACCTATCTTATTAGCTATATATCAAGTCTATACAGTGAAGTTTGGTTTATCTATGAAGCAAATATATTTAGCATCATGAGAGAGCAGAGAGATACCTTTCTTGTGATTTTATCAAGTCCATTACTGTGAAGTGTGCAGAATATATGGATGTTTGGTATCAAGAGAGAGAATAGAGAGAGTACTATATATCTTAAGGGGGGACTATGCGTCAAAACCACAAAATAGTTGTACCTATTTCTAATTGTCATAACTTTTTTTCTCTTTCGTCTACACAAGTATTTATGATACCAAAGTCTTTATTATTCTGTGTTTGTTTTTATAAAGTGTTAATATCTCTATATACACAATTTTCTCAGAAGATACATGCAGAAACATCGAGGTGACTCCATGATATTTGTGGCAGACCTAGCTGGCTAACCATTTGAAGTCATTTACTCCTAATTGGTATGTGGCTTGCTAAGGAGTGTCTCAGTGATATCCATGGAGCAAAGTTACCATATGTTGTCATGTTGATTAGTTACACACTTACAGAGTCTGAAAAACTGATAAAAACTAGAGGCCACCTCTTCCAACTACCATCTCTTGGCAATCCTTGCAGTAAACAAAAATCTGATTCATGGATATCACGGAGTACTAAAATAGCTCTAAAATGACATACATAGCTGAGCGAACGGTTTTAAAGTTATTCTCGCAACAAGAAATATTGCCATTAATTGTGGGAATAAGCATTCCAAGTTTGGAAAACGAAATGTTTGAGTTAGCACTGAAATAAATTGACAAAATATGTTCTTTCACAAGTTTTAGCAATTCCTTGATCTTTTTTTTTTTACTTCCGTGATTTCTGTGCCTATATCTACATGTAAGAAAGAAAAATATGATGAAAATTGTTATGGAATTTTCCTTTACAGCTGAATGTTTTTGCATGTCAAAGAAATGTATGATGAAGTAGATCCACCATAACTTTGAAAGAAGCATCCTATGTCTCCAAAACTTTGGAAATAGCAAGTAGATAGATGCAACAACAGTTTGAACTGATTTCATGTGTAGTCGCCAGGGGTGTGTGTGGGGGTAGGGGGGTTGGAGGAACGCATGTCATTTTATTCCCTATTTTCTTATGCTTTGTTCCTAATGATTATGTTGAATGTCTCTGCAGACATATTTTCTGGGAAGATACATCAAGATCCCTAAATAAGTTGATATCTTGCCTAATGATATGTTGAATGTCTCTGCAGACATATTTTCTCGGAAGATACTTCAAGATCCCTAAATAAGTTGATCTATCTTGCAGTACAATTCATAACTGCCCTAATTAACAAGACCAAAGTCCCAGATTTTGTCAACTGATAGAGAAGGCCCTTATCTGCAACATGTGAACAGATTATCAATAAATGTAGTGGTTTTTCACAGGCAGACCACAGATTTGGCAACTGGAAAACAACAGGAAAAATCCCAAACCTCACCACTTCAAATCACCATAACTTGCTAATACTTAGAGTACTCAAAATTTTGGCACGTACAAAAGACAGATAATTAGAAGGGCTATCCGGTGATATAGAAATTACCTTTTTTGGATAAAGAGTGTAGAAAAGTTATGAGCTTTACGGCAAAAAAAAAAAGATTTTTGGGGAAAAACGAGAAACATATAGACCCAATTAGGGCAAATATCATGCAAGATGTGTCCTCTTTGTAGTTTCTTGATCTGTTACATGGGGAAAAAAATTGTTTGCCAGAAGAAGGGGGGGGGGGGGGGGAAAGAGGAAAAAAGAAATTTCGAATTTTGGAGGCATAGCCCCCCCTTAATAGCTATATATCAAGTCTATTCATTGAAGTGTGGAGAATCTATGAAGCTAACATGTTTAGCTCAAGATAGAGAACACTGAGAGATACCTATCTTGTGAGTTTATCAAGTCCATTACAGTGAAGTGTGCTAAATATATGGATGTTTGGTATCAACAGAGAGCACAGACAGAGACCTATCTTATTAGCTATATATCAATTCTATTCAGTGAAGTGTGGAGAATCTATGAAGCTAACATGTTTAGCTCAAGATAGAGAACACTGAGAGATACCTATCTTGTGAGTTTATCAAGTCCATCATCGAAAAGTGTGCAGAATATATGGATGTTTGGTATCAACAGCGAGCACAGAGAGAGTCCTATCTTAATAGCTATATTATATCAAGTTGATCAGTGAAGTGTGGAAAATCTATGAAGCTAACATGTTTAGCATCAAGATAGAGAACACATAATGAAACCTATCATTCGAATCATATCAAGTCCATTACAGTGAAGTGTGCAGAATATTATGGATGTTTGGTATCAACAGAGAGCACAGACAGAGACCTATCTTAATAGCTATATATCAAGTCTATACAGTGAAGTTTGGATAATCTATGAAGCTAACATATTTAGCTTCATGAGAGAGCAGAGAGATACCTATCTTGCAAGTCCATTACTGTGAAGTGTGCAGAATATATGGATGTTTGGTATCAACAGAGAGCACAGACAGGGACCTATCTTATTAGCTATATATCAAGTCTATACAGTGAAGTTTGGTTTATCTATGAAGCAAATATATTTAGCATCATGAGAGAGCAGAGAGATACCTTTCTTGTGATTTTATCAAGTCCATTACTGTGAAGTGTGCAGAATATATGGATGTTTGGTATCAAGAGAGAGAATAGAGAGAGTACTATCTTAAGGGGGGACTATGCGTCAAAACCACAAAATAGTTGTACCTATTTCTAATTGTCATAACTTTTTTTCTCTTTCGTCTACACAAGTATTTATGATACCAAAGTCTTTATTATTCTGTGTTTGTTTTTATAAAGTGTTAATATCTCTATATACACAATTTTCTCAGAAGATACATGCAGAAACATCGAGGTGACTCCATGATATTTGTGGCAGACCTAGCTGGCTAACCATTTGAAGTCATTTACTCCTAATTGGTGTGTGGCTTGCTAAGGAGTGTCTCAGTGATATCCATGGAGCAAAGTTACCATATGTTGTCATGTTGATTAGTTACACACTTACAGAGTCTGAAAAACTGATAAAAACTAGAGGCCACCTCTTCCAACTACCATCTCTTGGCAATCCTTGCAGTAAACAAAAATCTGATTCATGGATATCACGGAGTACTAAAATAGCTCTAAAATGACATACATAGCTGAGCGAACGGTTTTAAAGTTATTCTCGCAACAAGAAATATTTCCATTAATTGTGGGAATAAGCATTCCTAGTTTGGAAAACAAAATGTTTGAGTTAGCACTGAAATAAATTGACAAAATATGTTCTTTCACAAGTTTTAGCAATTCCTTGATCTTTTTTTTTTTACTTCCGTGATTTCTGTGCCTATATCTACATGTAAGAAAGAAAAATATGATGAAAATTGTTATGGAATTTTCCTTTACAGCTGAATGTTTTTGCATGTCAAAGAAATGTATGATGAAGTAGATCCACCATAACTTTGAAAGAAGCATCCTATGTCTCCAAAACTTTGGAAATAGCAAGTAGATAGATGCAACAACAGTTTGAACTGATTTCATGTGTAGTCGCCAGGGGTGTGTGTGGGGGGAGGGGGGTTGGAGGAACGCATGTCATTTTATTCCCTATTTTCTTATGCTTTGTTCCTAATGATTATGTTGAATGTCTCTGCAGACATATTTTCTGGGAAGATACATCAAGATCCCTAAATAAGTTGATATCTTGCCTAATGATATGTTGAATGTCTCTGCAGACATATTTTCTCGGAAGATACTTCAAGATCCCTAAATAAGTTGATCTATCTTGCAGTACAATTCATAACTGCCCTAATTAACAAGACCAAAGTCCCAGATTTTGTCAACTGATAGAGAAGGCCCTTATCTGCAACATGTGAACAGATTATCAATAAATGTAGTGGTTTTTCACAGGCAGACCACAGATTTGGCAACTGGAAAACAACAGGAAAAATCCCAAACCTCACCACTTCAAATCACCATAACTTGCTAATACTTAGAGTACTCAAAATTTTGGTACATATAAAAGACAGCTAATTAGAAGGGCTATTCGGTGAAATAGAAATTATCTTTTTTAGATAAAGTGTAGAAAAGTTATGAGCTTTACGGCAAAAAAACAAGATTTTTGGGGAAAAATGAGAAACATATAGACCCAATTAGGGCAAATATCATGCAAGATGTGTCCTCTTTGTAGTTTCTTGATCTGTTACATGGGAAAAAAAAATTGTTTGCCAGAAGAAGGGGGGGGGGGGGGGGGGAAGAGGAAAAAAGAAATTTCGAATTTTGGAGGCATAGCCCCCCCCTTAATAGCTATATATCAAGTCTATTCATTGAAGTGTGGAGAATCTATGAAGCTAACATGTTTAGCTCAAGATAGAGAACACTGAGAGATACCTATCTTGTGAGTTTATCAAGTCCATCATCGAAAAGTGTGCAGAATATATGGATGTTTGGTATCAACAGCGAGCACAGAGAGAGTCCTATCTTAATAGCTATATTATATCAAGTTGATCAGTGAAGTGTGGAAAATCTATGAAGCTAACATGTTTAGCATCAAGATAGAGAACACATAATGAAACCTATCATTCGAATCATATCAAGTCCATTACAGTGAAGTGTGCAGAATATTATGGATGTTTGGTATCAACAGAGAGCACAGACAGAGACCTATCTTAATAGCTATATATCAAGTCTATACAGTGAAGTTTGGATAATCTATGAAGCTAACATATTTAGCTTCATGAGAGAGCAGAGAGATACCTATCTTGCAAGTCCATTACTGTGAAGTGTGCAGAATATATGGATGTTTGGTATCAACAGAGAGCACAGACAGGGACCTATCTTATTAGCTATATATCAAGTCTATACAGTGAAGTTTGGTTTATCTATGAAGCAAATATATTTAGCATCATGAGAGAGCAGAGAGATACCTTTCTTGTGATTTTATCAAGTCCATTACTGTGAAGTGTGCAGAATATATGGATGTTTGGTATCAAGAGAGAGAATAGAGAGAGTACTATCTTAAGGGGGGACTATGCGTCAAAACCACAAAATAGTTGTACCTATTTCTAATTGTCATAACTTTTTTTCTCTTTCGTCTACACAAGTATTTATGATACCAAAGTCTTTATTATTCTGTGTTTGTTTTTATAAAGTGTTAATATCTCTATATACACAATTTTCTCAGAAGATACATGCAGAAACATCGAGGTGACTCCATGATATTTGTGGCAGACCTAGCTGGCTAACCATTTGAAGTCATTTACTCCTAATTGGTGTGTGGCTTGCTAAGGAGTGTCTCAGTGATATCCATGGAGCAAAGTTACCATATGTTGTCATGTTGATTAGTTACACACTTACAGAGTCTGAAAAACTGATAAAAACTAGAGGCCACCTCTTCCAACTACCATCTCTTGGCAATCCTTGCAGTAAACAAAAATCTGATTCATGGATATCACGGAGTACTAAAATAGCTCTAAAATGACATACATAACTGAGCAAACGGTTTTAAAGTTATTCTCGCAACAAGAAATATTGCCATTAATTGTGGGAATAAGCATTCCAAGTTTGGAAAACGAAATGTTTGAGTTAGCACTGAAATAAATTGACAAAATATGTTCTTTCACAAGTTTTAGCAATTCCTTGATCTTTTTTTTTTTACTTCCGTGATTTCTGTGCCTATATCTACATGTAAGAAAGAAAAATATGATGAAAATTGTTATGGAATTTTCCTTTACAGCTGAATGTTTTTGCATGTCAAAGAAATGTATGATGAAGTAGATCCACCATAACTTTGAAAGAAGCATCCTATGTCTCCAAAACTTTGGAAATAGCAAGTAGATAGATGCAACAACAGTTTGAACTGATTTCATTTTTAGTCGCCAGGGGTGTGTGTGGGGGGAGGGGGGTGGGGGGAACGCATGTCATTTTATTCCCTATTTTCTTATGCTTTGTTCCTAATGATTATGTTGAATGTCTCTGCAGACATATTTTCTGGGAAGATACATCAAGATCCCTAAATAAGTTGATCTATCTTGCAGTACAATTCATAACTGCCCTAATTAACAAGTAAAAGACAGATAATTAGAAGGGCTATTCGGTGATATAGAAATTATCTTTTTTGGATAAAGTGTAGAAAAGTTATGAGCTTTACGGCAAAAAAACAAGATTTTTGGGGGAAAATGAGAAACATATAGACCCAATTAGGGCAAATATCATGCAAGATGTGTCCTCTTTGTAGTTTCTTGATCTGTTACATGGGGAAAAAAATTGTTTGCCAGAAGAAGGGGGGGGGGGAAGAGGAAAAAAGAAATTTCGAATTTTGGAGGCATAGCCCCCCCCCTTAATAGCTATATATCAAGTCTATTCATTGAAGTGTGGAGAATCTATGAAGCTAACATGTTTAGCTCAAGATAGAGAACACTGAGAGATACCTATCTTGTGAGTTTATCAAGTCCATCATCGAAAAGTGTGCAGAATATATGGATGTTTGGTATCAACAGCGAGCACAGAGAGAGTCCTATCTTAATAGCTATATTATATCAAGTTGATCAGTGAAGTGTGGAAAATCTATGAAGCTAACATGTTTAGCATCAAGATAGAGAACACATAATGAAACCTATCATTCGAATCATATCAAGTCCATTACAGTGAAGTGTGCAGAATATTATGGATGTTTGGTATCAACAGAGAGCACAGACAGAGACCTATCTTAATAGCTATATATCAAGTCTATACAGTGAAGTTTGGATAATCTATGAAGCTAACATATTTAGCTTCATGAGAGAGCAGAGAGATACCTATCTTGCAAGTCCATTACTGTGAAGTGTGCAGAATATATGGATGTTTGGTATCAACAGAGAGCACAGACAGGGACCTATCTTATTAGCTATATATCAAGTCTATACAGTGAAGTTTGGTTTATCTATGAAGCAAATATATTTAGCATCATGAGAGAGCAGAGAGATACCTTTCTTGTGATTTTATCAAGTCCATTACTGTGAAGTGTGCAGAATATATGGATGTTTGGTATCAAGAGAGAGAATAGAGAGAGTACTATCTTAAGGGGGGACTATGTGTCAAAACCACAAAATAGTTGTACCTATTTCTAATTGTCATAACTTTTTTTCTCTTTCGTCTACACAAGTATTTATGATACCAAAGTCTTTATTATTCTGTGTTTGTTTTTATAAAGTGTTAATATCTCTATATACACAATTTTCTCAGAAGATACATGCAGAAACATCGAGGTGACTCCATGATATTTGTGGCAGACCTAGCTGGCTAACCATTTGAAGTCATTTTCACGGAGTACTAAAATAGCTCTAAAATGACATACATAGCTGAGCGAACGGTTTTAAAGTTATTCTCGCAACAAGAAATATTGCCATTAATTGTGGGAATAAGCATTCCTAGTTTGGAAAACAAAATGTTTGAGTTAGCACTGAAATAAATTGACAAAATATGTTCTTTCACAAGTTTTAGCAATTCCTTGATCTTTTTTTTTTTACTTCCGTGATTTCTGTGCCTATATCTACATGTAAGAAAGAAAAATATGATGAAAATTGTTATGGAATTTTCCTTTACAGCTGAATGTTTTTGCATGTCAAAGAAATGTATGATGAAGTAGATCCACCATAACTTTGAAAGAAGCATCCTATGTCTCCAAAACTTTGGAAATAGCAAGTAGATAGATGCAACAACAGTTTGAACTGATTTCATGTGTAGTCGCCAGGGGTGTGTGTGGGGGGAGGGCGGTTGGAGGAACGCATGTCATTTTATTCCCTATTTTCTTATGCTTTGTTCCTAATGATTATGTTGAATGTCTCTGCAGACATATTTTCTGGGAAGATACATCAAGATCCCTAAATAAGTTGATATCTTGCCTAATGATATGTTGAATGTCTCTGCAGACATATTTTCTCGGAAGATACTTCAAGATCCCTAAATAAGTTGATCTATCTTGCAGTACAATTCATAACTGCCCTAATTAACAAGACCAAAGTCCCAGATTTTGTCAACTGATAGAGAAGGCCCTTATCTGCAACATGTGAACAGATTATCAATAAATGTAGTGGTTTTTCACAGGCAGACCACAGATTTGGCAACTGGAAAACAACAGGAAAAATCCCAAACCTCACCACTTCAAATCACCATAGCTTGCTAATACTTAGAGTACTCAATATTTTGGCACATATAAAAGACAGATAATTAGAAGGGCTATTCGGTGATATAGAAATTATCTTTTTTAGATAAAGTGTAGAAAAGTTATGAGCTTTACGGCAAAAAAACAAGATATTTGGGGGAAAATGAGAAACATATAGACCCAATTAGGGCAAATATCATGCAAGATGTGTCCTCTTTGTAGTTTCTTGATCTGTTACATGGGGAAAAAAAATTGTTTGCCAGAAGAAGGGGGGGGGGGGGGGAAGAGGAAAAAAGAAATTTCGAATTTTGGAGGCATAGCCCCCCCCTTAATAGCTATATATCAAGTCTATTAATTGAAGTGTGGAGAATCTATGAAGCTAACATGTTTAGCTCAAGATAGAGAACACTGAGAGATACCTATCTTGTGAGTTTATCAAGTCCATCATCGAAAAGTGTGCAGAATATATGGATGTTTGGTATCAACAGCGAGCACAGAGAGAGTCCTATCTTAATAGCTATATTATATCAAGTTGATCAGTGAAGTGTGGAAAATCTATGAAGCTAACATGTTTAGCATCAAGATAGAGAACACATAATGAAACCTATCATTCGAATCATATCAAGTCCATTACAGTGAAGTGTGCAGAATATTATGGATGTTTGGTATCAACAGAGAGCACAGACAGAGACCTATCTTAATAGCTATATATCAAGTCTATACAGTGAAGTTTGGATAATCTATGAAGCTAACATATTTAGCTTCATGAGAGAGCAGAGAGATACCTATCTTGCAAGTCCATTACTGTGAAGTGTGCAGAATATATGGATGTTTGGTATCAACAGAGAGCACAGACAGGGACCTATCTTATTAGCTATATATCAAGTCTATACAGTGAAGTTTGGTTTATCTATGAAGCAAATATATTTAGCATCATGAGAGAGCAGAGAGATACCTTTCTTGTGATTTTATCAAGTCCATTACTGTGAAGTGTGCAGAATATATGGATGTTTGGTATCAAGAGAGAGAATAGAGAGAGTACTATCTTAAGGGGGGACTATGTGTCAAAACCACAAAATAGTTGTACCTATTTCTAATTGTCATAACTTTTTTTCTCTTTCGTCTACACAAGTATTTATGATACCAAAGTCTTTATTATTCTGTGTTTGTTTTTATAAAGTGTTAATATCTCTATATACACAATTTTCTCAGAAGATACATGCAGAAACATCGAGGTGACTCCATGATATTTGTGGCAGACCTAGCTGGCTAACCATTTGAAGTCATTTACTCCTAATTGGTATGTGGCTTGCTAAGGAGTGTCTCAGTGATATCCATGGAGCAAAGTTACCATATGTTGTCATGTTGATTAGTTACACACTTACAGAGTCTGAAAAACTGATAAAAACTAGAGGCCACCTCTTCCAACTACCATCTCTTGGCAATCCTTGCAGTAAACAAAAATCTGATTCATGGATATCACGGAGTACTAAAATAGCTCTAAAATGACATACATAGCTGAGCAAACGGTTTTAAAGTTATTCTCGCAACAAGAAATATTGCCATTAATTGTGGGAATAAGCATTCCAAGTTTGGAAAATGAAATGTTTGAGTTAGCACTGAAATAAATTGACAAAATATGTTCTTTCACAAGTTTTAGCAATTCCTTGATCTTTTTTTTTTTACTTCCGTGATTTCTGTGCCTATATCTACATGTAAGAAAGAAAAATATGATGAAAATTGTTATGGAATTTTCCTTTACAGCTGAATGTTTTTGCATGTCAAAGAAATGTATGATGAAGTAGATCCACCATAACTTTGAAAGAAGCATCCTATGTCTCCAAAACTTTGGAAATAGCAAGTAGATAGATGCAACAACAGTTTGAACTGATTTCATGTGTAGTCGCCAGGGGTGTGTGTGGGGGGAGGGCGGTTGGAGGAACGCATGTCATTTTATTCCCTATTTTCTTATGCTTTGTTCCTAATGATTATGTTGAATGTCTCTGCAGACATATTTTCTGGGAAGATACATCAAGATCCCTAAATAAGTTGATATCTTGCCTAATGATATGTTGAATGTCTCTGCAGACATATTTTCTCGGAAGATACTTCAAGATCCCTAAATAAGTTGATCTATCTTGCAGTACAATTCATAACTGCCCTAATTAACAAGACCAAAGTCCCAGATTTTGTCAACTGATAGAGAAGGCCCTTATCTGCAACATGTGAACAGATTATCAATAAATGTAGTGGT
This sequence comes from Cladorhizidae sp. MBARI D1340-BT2, assembly GCA_028752905.1. Taxonomy (NCBI): domain Eukaryota; kingdom Metazoa; phylum Porifera; class Demospongiae; order Poecilosclerida; family Cladorhizidae; species Cladorhizidae sp. MBARI D1340-BT2. Next base: position 25,941,312 of record JAQNBH010000016.1, read on the forward strand.
TTTTCACAGGCAGACCACAGATTTGGCAACTGGAAAACAACAGGAAAAATCCCAAACCTCACCACTTCAAATCACCATAGCTTGCTAATACTTAGAGTACTCAATATTTTGGCACATATAAAAGACAGATAATTAGAAGGGCTATTCGGTGATATAGAAATTATCTTTTTTAGATAAAGTGTAGAAAAGTTATGAGCTTTACGGCAAAAAAACAAGATATTTGGGGGAAAATGAGAAACATATAGACCCAATTAGGGCAAATATCATGCAAGATGTGTCCTCTTTGTAGTTTCTTGATCTGTTACATGGGGGAAAAAAATTGTTTGCCAGAAGAAGGGGGGGGGGGGGGGAAGAGGAAAAAAGAAATTTCGAATTTTGGAGGCATAGCCCCCCCTTAATAGCTATATATCAAGTCTATTAATTGAAGTGTGGAGAATCTATGAAGCTAACATGTTTAGCTCAAGATAGAGAACACTGAGAGATACCTATCTTGTGAGTTTATCAAGTCCATCATCGAAAAGTGTGCAGAATATATGGATGTTTGGTATCAACAGCGAGCACAGAGAGAGTCCTATCTTAATAGCTATATTATATCAAGTTGATCAGTGAAGTGTGGAAAATCTATGAAGCTAACATGTTTAGCATCAAGATAGAGAACACATAATGAAACCTATCATTCGAATCATATCAAGTCCATTACAGTGAAGTGTGCAGAATATTATGGATGTTTGGTATCAACAGAGAGCACAGACAGAGACCTATCTTAATAGCTATATATCAAGTCTATACAGTGAAGTTTGGATAATCTATGAAGCTAACATATTTAGCTTCATGAGAGAGCAGAGAGATACCTATCTTGCAAGTCCATTACTGTGAAGTGTGCAGAATATATGGATGTTTGGTATCAACAGAGAGCACAGACAGGGACCTATCTTATTAGCTATATATCAAGTCTATACAGTGAAGTTTGGTTTATCTATGAAGCAAATATATTTAGCATCATGAGAGAGCAGAGAGATACCTTTCTTGTGATTTTATCAAGTCCATTACTGTGAAGTGTGCAGAATATATGGATGTTTGGTATCAAGAGAGAGAATAGAGAGAGTACTATCTTAAGGGGGGACTATGCGTCAAAACCACAAAATAGTTGTACCTATTTCTAATTGTCATAACTTTTTTTCTCTTTCGTCTACACAAGTATTTATGATACCAAAGTCTTTATTATTCTGTGTTTGTTTTTATAAAGTGTTAATATCTCTATATACACAATTTTCTCAGAAGATACATGCAGAAACATCGAGGTGACTCCATGATATTTGTGGCAGACCTAGCTGGCTAACCATTTGAAGTCATTTACTCCTAATTGGTGTGTGGCTTGCTAAGGAGTGTCTCAGTGATATCCATGGAGCAAAGTTACCATATGTTGTCATGTTGATTAGTTACACACTTACAGAGTCTGAAAAACTGATAAAAACTAGAGGCCACCTCTTCCAACTACCATCTCTTGGCAATCCTTGCAGTAAACAAAAATCTGATTCATGGATATCATGGAGTACTAAAATAGCTCTAAAATGACATACATAGCTGAGCGAACGGTTTTAAAGTTATTCTCGCAACAAGAAATATTTCCATTAATTGTGGGAATAAGCATTCCTAGTTTGGAAAACAAAATGTTTGAGTTAGCACTGAAATAAATTGACAAAATATGTTCTTTCACAAGTTTTAGCAATTCCTTGATCTTTTTTTTTTACTTCCGTGATTTCTGTGCCTATATCTACATGTAAGAAAGAAAAATATGATGAAAATTGTTATGGAATTTTCCTTTACAGCTGAATGTTTTTGCATGTCAAAGAAATGTATGATGAAGTAGATCCACCATAACTTTGAAAGAAGCATCCTATGTCTCCAAAACTTTGGAAATAGCAAGTAGATAGATGCAACAACAGTTTGAACTGATTTCATGTGTAGTCGCCAGGGGTGTGTGTGGGGGGAGGGGGGTTGGAGGAACGCATGTCATTTTATTCCCTATTTTCTTATGCTTTGTTCCTAATGATTATGTTGAATGTCTCTGCAGACATATTTTCTGGGAAGATACATCAAGATCCCTAAATAAGTTGATATCTTGCCTAATGATATGTTGAATGTCTCTGCAGACATATTTTCTCGGAAGATACTTCAAGATCCCTAAATAAGTTGATCTATCTTGCAGTACAATTCATAACTGCCCTAATTAACAAGACCAAAGTCCCAGATTTTGTCAACTGATAGAGAAGGCCCTTATCTGCAACATGTGAACAGATTATCAATAAATGTAGTGGTTTTTCACAGGCAGACCACAGATTTGGCAACTGGAAAACAACAGGAAAAATCCCAAACCTCACCAATTCAAATCACCATAACTTGCTAATACTTAGAGTACTCAAAAGTTTGGCACATATAAAAGACAGATAATTAGAAGGGCTATTCGGTGATATAGAAATTATCTTTTTTAGATAAAGTGTAGAAAAGTTATGAGCTTTACGGCAAAAAAACAAGATTTTTTGGGGGAAATGAGAAACATATAGACCCAATTAGGGCAAATATCATGCAAGATGTGTCCTCTTTGTAGTTTCTTGATCTGTTACATGGGGAAAAAAATTGTTTGCCAGAAGAAGGGGGGGAGGGGAAGAGGAAAAAAGAAATTTCGAATTTTGGAGGCATAGCCCCCCCCCTTAATAGCTATATATCAAGTCTATTCATTGAAGTGTGGAGAATCTATGAAGCTAACATGTTTAGCTCAAGATAGAGAACACTGAGAGATACCTATCTTGTGAGTTTATCAAGTCCATCATCGAAAAGTGTGCAGAATATATGGATGTTTGGTATCAACAGCGAGCACAGAGAGAGTCCTATCTTAATAGCTATATTATATCAAGTTGATCAGTGAAGTGTGGAAAATCTATGAAGCTAACATGTTTAGCATCAAGATAGAGAACACATAATGAAACCTATCATTCGAATCATATCAAGTCCATTACAGTGAAGTGTGCAGAATATTATGGATGTTTGGTATCAACAGAGAGCACAGACAGAGACCTATCTTAATAGCTATATATCAAGTCTATACAGTGAAGTTTGGATAATCTATGAAGCTAACATATTTAGCTTCATGAGAGAGCAGAGAGATACCTATCTTGCAAGTCCATTACTGTGAAGTGTGCAGAATATATGGATGTTTGGTATCAACAGAGAGCACAGACAGGGACCTATCTTATTAGCTATATATCAAGTCTATACAGTGAAGTTTGGTTTATCTATGAAGCAAATATATTTAGCATCATGAGAGAGCAGAGAGATACCTTTCTTGTGATTTTATCAAGTCCATTACTGTGAAGTGTGCAGAATATATGGATGTTTGGTATCAAGAGAGAGAATAGAGAGAGTACTATCTTAAGGGGGGACTATGCGTCAAAACCACAAAATAGTTGTACCTATTTCTAATTATCATAACTTTTTTTCTCTTTCGTCTACACAAGTATTTATGATACCAAAGTCTTTATTATTCTGTGTTTGTTTTTATAAAGTGTTAATATCTCTATATACACAATTTTCTCAGAAGATACATGCAGAAACATCGAGGTGACTCCATGATATTTGTGGCAGACCTAGCTGGCTAACCATTTGAAGTCATTTTCACGGAGTACTAAAATAGCTCTAAAATGACATACATAGCTGAGCGAACGGTTTTAAAGTTATTCTCGCAACAAGAAATATTGCCATTAATTGTGGGAATAAGCATTCCTAGTTTGGAAAACAAAATGTTTGAGTTAGCACTGAAATAAATTGACAAAATATGTTCTTTCACAAGTTTTAGCAATTCCTTGATCTTTTTTTTTTTACTTCCGTGATTTCTGTGCCTATATCTACATGTAAGAAAGAAAAATATGATGAAAATTGTTATGGAATTTTCCTTTACAGCTGAATGTTTTTGCATGTCAAAGAAATGTATGATGAAGTAGATCCACCATAACTTTGAAAGAAGCATCCTATGTCTCCAAAACTTTGGAAATAGCAAGTAGATAGATGCAACAACAGTTTGAACTGATTTCATGTGTAGTCGCCAGGGGTGTGTGTGGGGGGAGGGCGGTTGGAGGAACGCATGTCATTTTATTCCCTATTTTCTTATGCTTTGTTCCTAATGATTATGTTGAATGTCTCTGCAGACATATTTTCTGGGAAGATACATCAAGATCCCTAAATAAGTTGATATCTTGCCTAATGATATGTTGAATGTCTCTGCAGACATATTTTCTCGGAAGATACTTCAAGATCCCTAAATAAGTTGATCTATCTTGCAGTACAATTCATAACTGCCCTAATTAACAAGACCAAAGTCCCAGATTTTGTCAACTGATAGAGAAGGCCCTTATCTGCAACATGTGAACAGATTATCAATAAATGTAGTGGTTTTTCACAGGCAGACCACAGATTTGGCAACTGGAAAACAACAGGAAAAATCCCAAACCTCACCACTTCAAATCACCATAGCTTGCTAATACTTAGAGTACTCAATATTTTGGCACATATAAAAGACAGATAATTAGAAGGGCTATTCGGTGATATAGAAATTATCTTTTTTAGATAAAGTGTAGAAAAGTTATGAGCTTTACGGCAAAAAAACAAGATATTTGGGGGAAAATGAGAAACATATAGACCCAATTAGGGCAAATATCATGCAAGATGTGTCCTCTTTGTAGTTTCTTGATCTGTTACATGGGGAAAAAAAATTGTTTGCCAGAAGAAGGGGGGGGGGGAAGAGGAAAAAAGAAATTTCGAATTTTGGAGGCATAGCCCCCCCTTAATAGCTATATATCAAGTCTATTCATTGAAGTGTGGAGAATCTATGAAGCTAACATGTTTAGCTCAAGATAGAGAACACTGAGAGATACCTATCTTGTGAGTTTATCAAGTCCATCATCGAAAAGTGTGCAGAATATATGGATGTTTGGTATCAACAGCGAGCACAGAGAGAGTCCTATCTTAATAGCTATATTATATCAAGTTGATCAGTGAAGTGTGGAAAATCTATGAAGCTAACATGTTTAGCATCAAGATAGAGAACACATAATGAAACCTATCATTCGAATCATATCAAGTCCATTACAGTGAAGTGTGCAGAATATTATGGATGTTTGGTATCAACAGAGAGCACAGACAGAGACCTATCTTAATAGCTATATATCAAGTCTATACAGTGAAGTTTGGATAATCTATGAAGCTAACATATTTAGCTTCATGAGAGAGCAGAGAGATACCTATCTTGCAAGTCCATTACTGTGAAGTGTGCAGAATATATGGATGTTTGGTATCAACAGAGAGCACAGACAGGGACCTATCTTATTAGCTATATATCAAGTCTATACAGTGAAGTTTGGTTTATCTATGAAGCAAATATATTTAGCATCATGAGAGAGCAGAGAGATACCTTTCTTGTGATTTTATCAAGTCCATTACTGTGAAGTGTGCAGAATATATGGATGTTTGGTATCAAGAGAGAGAATAGAGAGAGTACTATCTTAAGGGGGGACTATGCGTCAAAACCACAAAATAGTTGTACCTATTTCTAATTGTCATAACTTTTTTTCTCTTTCGTCTACACAAGTATTTATGATACCAAAGTCTTTATTATTCTGTGTTTGTTTTTATAAAGTGTTAATATCTCTATATACACAATTTTCTCAGAAGATACATGCAGAAACATCGAGGTGACTCCATGATATTTGTGGCAGACCTAGCTGGCTAACCATTTGAAGTCATTTACTCCTAATTGGTGTGTGGCTTGCTAAGGAGTGTCTCAGTGATATCCATGGAGCAAAGTTACCATATGTTGTCATGTTGATTAGTTACACACTTACAGAGTCTGAAAAACTGATAAAAACTAGAGGCCACCTCTTCCAACTACCATCTCTTGGCAATCCTTGCAGTAAACAAAAATCTGATTCATGGATATCACGGAGTACTAAAATAGCTCTAAAATGACATACATAGCTGAGCGAACGGTTTTAAAGTTATTCTCGCAACAAGAAATATTTCCATTAATTGTGGGAATAAGCATTCCTAGTTTGGAAAACAAAATGTTTGAGTTAGCACTGAAATAAATTGACAAAATATGTTCTTTCACAAGTTTTAGCAATTCCTTGATCTTTTTTTTTTTACTTCCGTGATTTCTGTGCCTATATCTACATGTAAGAAAGAAAAATATGATGAAAATTGTTATGGAATTTTCCTTTACAGCTGAATGTTTTTGCATGTCAAAGAAATGTATGATGAAGTAGATCCACCATAACTTTGAAAGAAGCATCCTATGTCTCCAAAACTTTGGAAATAGCAAGTAGATAGATGCAACAACAGTTTGAACTGATTTCATGTGTAGTCGCCAGGGGTGTGTGTGGGGGGAGGGGGGTTGGAGGAACGCATGTCATTTTATTCCCTATTTTCTTATGCTTTGTTCCTAATGATTATGTTGAATGTCTCTGCAGACATATTTTCTGGGAAGATACATCAAGATCCCTAAATAAGTTGATATCTTGCCTAATGATATGTTGAATGTCTCTGCAGACATATTTTCTCGGAAGATACTTCAAGATCCCTAAATAAGTTGATCTATCTTGCAGTACAATTCATAACTGCCCTAATTAACAAGACCAAAGTCCCAGATTTTGTCAACTGATAGAGAAGGCCCTTATCTGCAACATGTGAACAGATTATCAATAAATGTAGTGGTTTTTCACAGGCAGACCACAGATTTGGCAACTGGAAAACAACAGGAAAAATCCCAAACCTCACCAATTCAAATCACCATAACTTGCTAATACTTAGAGTACTCAAAAGTTTGGCACATATAAAAGACAGATAATTAGAAGGGCTATTCGGTGATATAGAAATTATCTTTTTTAGATAAAGTGTAGAAAAGTTATGAGCTTTACGGCAAAAAAACAAGATTTTTTGGGGGAAATGAGAAACATATAGACCCAATTAGGGCAAATATCATGCAAGATGTGTCCTCTTTGTAGTTTCTTGATCTGTTACATGGGGAAAAAAATTGTTTGCCAGAAGAAGGGGGGGAGGGGAAGAGGAAAAAAGAAATTTCGAATTTTGGAGGCATAGCCCCCCCCTTAATAGCTATATATCAAGTCTATTCATTGAAGTGTGGAGAATCTATGAAGCTAACATGTTTAGCTCAAGATAGAGAACACTGAGAGATACCTATCTTGTGAGTTTATCAAGTCCATCATCGAAAAGTGTGCAGAATATATGGATGTTTGGTATCAACAGCGAGCACAGAGAGAGTCCTATCTTAATAGCTATATTATATCAAGTTGATCAGTGAAGTGTGGAAAATCTATGAAGCTAACATGTTTAGCATCAAGATAGAGAACACATAATGAAACCTATCATTCGAATCATATCAAGTCCATTACAGTGAAGTGTGCAGAATATTATGGATGTTTGGTATCAACAGAGAGCACAGACAGAGACCTATCTTAATAGCTATATATCAAGTCTATACAGTGAAGTTTGGATAATCTATGAAGCTAACATATTTAGCTTCATGAGAGAGCAGAGAGATACCTATCTTGCAAGTCCATTACTGTGAAGTGTGCAGAATATATGGATGTTTGGTATCAACAGAGAGCACAGACAGGGACCTATCTTATTAGCTATATATCAAGTCTATACAGTGAAGTTTGGTTTATCTATGAAGCAAATATATTTAGCATCATGAGAGAGCAGAGAGATACCTTTCTTGTGATTTTATCAAGTCCATTACTGTGAAGTGTGCAGAATATATGGATGTTTGGTATCAAGAGAGAGAATAGAGAGAGTACTATCTTAAGGGGGGACTATGCGTCAAAACCACAAAATAGTTGTACCTATTTCTAATTATCATAACTTTTTTTCTCTTTCGTCTACACAAGTATTTATGATACCAAAGTCTTTATTATTCTGTGTTTGTTTTTATAAAGTGTTAATATCTCTATATACACAATTTTCTCAGAAGATACATGCAGAAACATCGAGGTGACTCCATGATATTTGTGGCAGACCTAGCTGGCTAACCATTTGAAGTCATTTACTCCTAATTGGTGTGTGGCTTGCTAAGGAGTGTCTCAGTGATATCCATGGAGCAAAGTTACCATATGTTGTCATGTTGATTAGTTACACACTTACAGAGTCTGAAAAACTGATAAAAACTAGAGGCCACCTCTTCCAACTACCATCTCTTGGCAATCCTTGCAGTAAACAAAAATCTGATTCATGGATATCACGGAGTACTAAAATAGCTCTAAAATGACATACATAGCTGAGCGAACGGTTTTAAAGTTATTCTCGCAACAAGAAATATTTCCATTAATTGTGGGAATAAGCATTCCTAGTTTGGAAAACAAAATGTTTGAGTTAGCACTGAAATAAATTGACAAAATATGTTCTTTCACAAGTTTTAGCAATTCCTTGATCTTTTTTTTTTTACTTCCGTGATTTCTGTGCCTATATCTACATGTAAGAAAGAAAAATATGATGAAAATTGTTATGGAATTTTCCTTTACAGCTGAATGTTTTTGCATGTCAAAGAAATGTATGATGAAGTAGATCCACCATAACTTTGAAAGAAGCATCCTATGTCTCCAAAACTTTGGAAATAGCAAGTAGATAGATGCAACAACAGTTTGAACTGATTTCATGTGTAGTCGCCAGGGGTGTGTGTGGGGGGAGGGGGGTTGGAGGAACGCATGTCATTTTATTCCCTATTTTCTTATGCTTTGTTCCTAATGATTATGTTGAATGTCTCTGCAGACATATTTTCTGGGAAGATACATCAAGATCCCTAAATAAGTTGATATCTTGCCTAATGATATGTTGAATGTCTCTGCAGACATATTTTCTCGGAAGATACTTCAAGATCCCTAAATAAGTTGATCTATCTTGCAGTACAATTCATAACTGCCCTAATTAACAAGACCAAAGTCCCAGATTTTGTCAACTGATAGAGAAGGCCCTTATCTGCAACATGTGAACAGATTATCAATAAATGTAGTGGTTTTTCACAGGCAGACCACAGATTTGGCAACTGGAAAACAACAGGAAAAATCCCAAACCTCACCACTTCAAATCACCATAACTTGCTAATACTTAGAGTACTCAAAATTTTGGTACATATAAAAGACAGATAATTAGAAGGGCTATTCGGTGAAATAGAAATTATCTTTTTTAGATAAAGTGTAGAAAAGTTATGAGCTTTACGGCAAAAAAACAAGATTTTTGGGGGAAAATGAGAAACATATAGACCCAATTAGGGCAAATATCATGCAAGATGTGTCCTCTTTGTAGTTTCTTGATCTGTTACATGGGGAAAAAAAATTGTTTGCCAGAAGAAGGGGGGGGGGGGGGAAGAGGAAAAAAGAAATTTCGAATTTTGGAGGCATAGCCCCCCCTTAATAGCTATATATCAAGTCTATTCATTGAAGTGTGGAGAATCTATGAAGCTAACATGTTTAGCTCAAGATAGAGAACACTGAGAGATACCTATCTTGTGAGTTTATCAAGTCCATCATCGAAAAGTGTGCAGAATATATGGATGTTTGGTATCAACAGCGAGCACAGAGAGAGTCCTATCTTAATAGCTATATTATATCAAGTTGATCAGTGAAGTGTGGAAAATCTATGAAGCTAACATGTTTAGCATCAAGATAGAGAACACATAATGAAACCTATCATTCGAATCATATCAAGTCCATTACAGTGAAGTGTGCAGAATATTATGGATGTTTGGTATCAACAGAGAGCACAGACAGAGACCTATCTTAATAGCTATATATCAAGTCTATACAGTGAAGTTTGGATAATCTATGAAGCTAACATATTTAGCTTCATGAGAGAGCAGAGAGATACCTATCTTGCAAGTCCATTACTGTGAAGTGTGCAGAATATATGGATGTTTGGTATCAACAGAGAGCACAGACAGGGACCTATCTTATTAGCTATATATCAAGTCTATACAGTGAAGTTTGGTTTATCTATGAAGCAAATATATTTAGCATCATGAGAGAGCAGAGAGATACCTTTCTTGTGATTTTATCAAGTCCATTACTGTGAAGTGTTCAGAATATATGGATGTTTGGTATCAAGAGAGAGAATAGAGAGAGTACTATCTTAAGGGGGGACTATGCGTCAAAACCACAAAATAGTTGTACCTATTTCTAATTGTCATAACTTTTTTTCTCTTTCGTCTACACAAGTATTTATGATACCAAAGTCTTTATTATTCTGTGTTTGTTTTTATAAAGTGTTAATATCTCTATATACACAATTTTCTCAGAAGATACATGCAGAAACATCGAGGTGACTCCATGATATTTGTGGCAGACCTAGCTGGCTAACCATTTGAAGTCATTTACTCCTAATTGGTGTGTGGCTTGCTAAGGAGTGTCTCAGTGATATCCATGGAGCAAAGTTACCATATGTTGTCATGTTGATTAGTTACACACTTACAGAGTCTGAAAAACTGATAAAAACTAGAGGCCACCTCTTCCAACTACCATCTCTTGGCAATCCTTGCAGTAAACAAAAATCTGATTCATGGATATCACGGAGTACTAAAATAGCTCTAAAATGACATACATAACTGAGCAAACGTTTTTAAAGTTATTCTCGCAACAAGAAATATTTCCATTAATTGTGGGAATAAGCATTCCAAGTTTGGAAAACGAAATGTTTGAGTTAGCACTGAAATAAATTGACAAAATATGTTCTTTCACAAGTTTTAGCAATTCCTTGATCTTTTTTTTTTTACTTCCGTGATTTCTGTGCCTATATCTACATGTAAGAAAGAAAAATATGATGAAAATTGTTATGGAATTTTCCTTTACAGCTGAATGTTTTTGCATGTCAAAGAAATGTATGATGAAGTAGATCCACCATAACTTTGAAAGAAGCATCCTATGTCTCCAAAACTTTGGAAATAGCAAGTAGATAGATGCAACAACAGTTTGAACTGATTTCATTTTTAGTCGCCAGGGGTGTGTGTGGGGGGAGGGGGGTGGGGGGAACGCATGTCATTTTATTCCCTATTTTCTTATGCTTTGTTCCTAATGATTATGTTGAATGTCTCTGCAGACATATTTTCTGGGAAGATACATCAAGATCCCTAAATAAGTTGATCTATCTTGCAGTACAATTCATAACTGCCCTAATTAACAAGTAAAAGACAGATAATTAGAAGGGCTATTCGGTGATATAGAAATTATCTTTTTTGGATAAAGTGTAGAAAAGTTATGAGCTTTACGGCAAAAAAACAAGATTTTTGGGGGAAAATGAGAAACATATAGACCCAATTAGGGCAAATATCATGCAAGATGTGTCCTCTTTGTAGTTTCTTGATCTGTTACATGGGGAAAAAAATTGTTTGCCAGAAGAAGGGGGGGGGGGGGAAGAGGAAAAAAGAAATTTCGAATTTTGGAGGCATAGCCCCCCCCTTAATAGCTATATATCAAGTCTATTCATTGAAGTGTGGAGAATCTATGAAGCTAACATGTTTAGCTCAAGATAGAGAACACTGAGAGATACCTATCTTGTGAGTTTATCAAGTCCATCATCGAAAAGTGTGCAGAATATATGGATGTTTGGTATCAACAGCGAGCACAGAGAGAGTCCTATCTTAATAGCTATATTATATCAAGTTGATCAGTGAAGTGTGGAAAATCTATGAAGCTAACATGTTTAGCATCAAGATAGAGAACACATAATGAAACCTATCATTCGAATCATATCAAGTCCATTACAGTGAAGTGTGCAGAATATTATGGATGTTTGGTATCAACAGAGAGCACAGACAGAGACCTATCTTAATAGCTATATATCAAGTCTATACAGTGAAGTTTGGATAATCTATGAAGCTAACATATTTAGCTTCATGAGAGAGCAGAGAGATACCTATCTTGCAAGTCCATTACTGTGAAGTGTGCAGAATATATGGATGTTTGGTATCAACAGAGAGCACAGACAGGGACCTATCTTATTAGCTATATATCAAGTCTATACAGTGAAGTTTGGTTTATCTATGAAGCAAATATATTTAGCATCATGAGAGAGCAGAGAGATACCTTTCTTGTGATTTTATCAAGTCCATTACTGTGAAGTGTGCAGAATATATGGATGTTTGGTATCAAGAGAGAGAATAGAGAGAGTACTATCTTAAGGGGGGACTATGCGTCAAAACCACAAAATAGTTGTACCTATTTCTAATTGTCATAACTTTTTTTCTCTTTCGTCTACACAAGTATTTATGATACCAAAGTCTTTATTATTCTGTGTTTGTTTTTATAAAGTGTTAATATCTCTATATACACAATTTTCTCAGAAGATACATGCAGAAACATCGAGGTGACTCCATGATATTTGTGGCAGACCTAGCTGGCTAACCATTTGAAGTCATTTACTCCTAATTGGTGTGTGGCTTGCTAAGGAGTGTCTCAGTGATATCCATGGAGCAAAGTTACCATATGTTGTCATGTTGATTAGTTACACACTTACAGAGTCTGAAAAACTGATAAAAACTAGAGGCCACCTCTTCCAACTACCATCTCTTGGCAATCCTTGCAGTAAACAAAAATCTGATTCATGGATATCACGGAGTACTAAAATAGCTCTAAAATGACATACATAGCTGAGCGAACGGTTTTAAAGTTATTCTCGCAACAAGAAATATTTCCATTAATTGTGGGAATAAGCATTCCTAGTTTGGAAAACAAAATGTTTGAGTTAGCACTGAAATAAATTGACAAAATATGTTCTTTCACAAGTTTTAGCAATTCCTTGATCTTTTTTTTTTTACTTCCGTGATTTCTGTGCCTATATCTACATGTAAGAAAGAAAAATATGATGAAAATTGTTATGGAATTTTCCTTTACAGCTGAATGTTTTTGCATGTCAAAGAAATGTATGATGAAGTAGATCCACCATAACTTTGAAAGAAGCATCCTATGTCTCCAAAACTTTGGAAATAGCAAGTAGATAGATGCAACAACAGTTTGAACTGATTTCATGTGTAGTCGCCAGGGGTGTGTGTGGGGGGAGGGGGGTTGGAGGAACGCATGTCATTTTATTCCCTATTTTCTTATGCTTTGTTCCTAATGATTATGTTGAATGTCTCTGCAGACATATTTTCTGGGAAGATACATCAAGATCCCTAAATAAGTTGATATCTTGCCTAATGATATGTTGAATGTCTCTGCAGACATATTTTCTCGGAAGATACTTCAAGATCCCTAAATAAGTTGATCTATCTTGCAGTACAATTCATAACTGCCCTAATTAACAAGACCAAAGTCCCAGATTTTGTCAACTGATAGAGAAGGCCCTTATCTGCAACATGTGAACAGATTATCAATAAATGTAGTGGTTTTTCACAGGCAGACCACAGATTTGGCAACTGGAAAACAACAGGAAAAATCCCAAACCTCACCACTTCAAATCACCATAACTTGCTAATACTTAGAGTACTCAAAATTTTGGTACATATAAAAGACAGATAATTAGAAGGGCTATTCGGTGAAATAGAAATTATCTTTTTTAGATAAAGTGTAGAAAAGTTATGAGCTTTACGGCAAAAAAACAAGATTTTTGGGGGAAAATGAGAAACATATAGACCCAATTAGGGCAAATATCATGCAAGATGTGTCCTCTTTGTAGTTTCTTGATCTGTTACATGGGGAAAAAAAATTGTTTGCCAGAAGAAGGGGGGGGGGGGGGGGGGGGGAAGAGGAAAAAAGAAATTTCGAATTTTGGAGGCATAGCCCCCCCTTAATAGCTATATATCAAGTCTATTCATTGAAGTGTGGAGAATCTATGAAGCTAACATGTTTAGCTCAAGATAGAGAACACTGAGAGATACCTATCTTGTGAGTTTATCAAGTCCATCATCGAAAAGTGTGCAGAATATATGGATGTTTGGTATCAACAGCGAGCACAGAGAGAGTCCTATCTTAATAGCTATATTATATCAAGTTGATCAGTGAAGTGTGGAAAATCTATGAAGCTAACATGTTTAGCATCAAGATAGAGAACACATAATGAAACCTATCATTCGAATCATATCAAGTCCATTACAGTGAAGTGTGCAGAATATTATGGATGTTTGGTATCAACAGAGAGCACAGACAGAGACCTATCTTAATAGCTATATATCAAGTCTATACAGTGAAGTTTGGATAATCTATGAAGCTAACATATTTAGCTTCATGAGAGAGCAGAGAGATACCTATCTTGCAAGTCCATTACTGTGAAGTGTGCAGAATATATGGATGTTTGGTATCAACAGAGAGCACAGACAGGGACCTATCTTATTAGCTATATATCAAGTCTATACAGTGAAGTTTGGTTTATCTATGAAGCAAATATATTTAGCATCATGAGAGAGCAGAGAGATACCTTTCTTGTGATTTTATCAAGTCCATTACTGTGAAGTGTTCAGAATATATGGATGTTTGGTATCAAGAGAGAGAATAGAGAGAGTACTATCTTAAGGGGGGACTATGCGTCAAAACCACAAAATAGTTGTACCTATTTCTAATTGTCATAACTTTTTTTCTCTTTCGTCTACACAAGTATTTATGATACCAAAGTCTTTATTATTCTGTGTTTGTTTTTATAAAGTGTTAATATCTCTATATACACAATTTTCTCAGAAGATACATGCAGAAACATCGAGGTGACTCCATGATATTTGTGGCAGACCTAGCTGGCTAACCATTTGAAGTCATTTACTCCTAATTGGTGTGTGGCTTGCTAAGGAGTGTCTCAGTGATATCCATGGAGCAAAGTTACCATATGTTGTCATGTTGATTAGTTACACACTTACAGAGTCTGAAAAACTGATAAAAACTAGAGGCCACCTCTTCCAACTACCATCTCTTGGCAATCCTTGCAGTAAACAAAAATCTGATTCATGGATATCACGGAGTACTAAAATAGCTCTAAAATGACATACATAACTGAGCAAACGGTTTTAAAGTTATTCTCGCAACAAGAAATATTGCCATTAATTGTGGGAATAAGCATTCCAAGTTTGGAAAACGAAATGTTTGAGTTAGCACTGAAATAAATTGACAAAATATGTTCTTTCACAAGTTTTAGCAATTCCTTGATCTTTTTTTTTTTACTTCCGTGATTTCTGTGCCTATATCTACATGTAAGAAAGAAAAATATGATGAAAATTGTTATGGAATTTTCCTTTACAGCTGAATGTTTTTGCATGTCAAAGAAATGTATGATGAAGTAGATCCACCATAACTTTGAAAGAAGCATCCTATGTCTCCAAAACTTTGGAAATAGCAAGTAGATAGATGCAACAACAGTTTGAACTGATTTCATTTTTAGTCGCCAGGGGTGTGTGTGGGGGGAGGGGGGTGGGGGGAACGCATGTCATTTTATTCCCTATTTTCTTATGCTTTGTTCCTAATGATTATGTTGAATGTCTCTGCAGACATATTTTCTGGGAAGATACATCAAGATCCCTAAATAAGTTGATCTATCTTGCAGTACAATTCATAACTGCCCTAATTAAAAAGTAAAAGACAGATAATTAGAAGGGCTATTCGGTGATATAGAAATTATCTTTTTTGGATAAAGTGTAGAAAAGTTATGAGCTTTACGGCAAAAAAACAAGATTTTTGGGGGAAAATGAGAAACATATAGACCCAATTAGGGCAAATATCATGCAAGATGTGTCCTCTTTGTAGTTTCTTGATCTGTTACATGGGGAAAAAAATTGTTTGCCAGAAGAAGGGGGGGGGGGAAGAGGAAAAAAGAAATTTCGAATTTTGGAGGCATAGCCCCCCCCTTAATAGCTATATATCAAGTCTATTCATTGAAGTGTGGAGAATCTATGAAGCTAACATGTTTAGCTCAAGATAGAGAACACTGAGAGATACCTATCTTGTGAGTTTATCAAGTCCATCATCGAAAAGTGTGCAGAATATATGGATGTTTGGTATCAACAGCGAGCACAGAGAGAGTCCTATCTTAATAGCTATATTATATCAAGTTGATCAGTGAAGTGTGGAAAATCTATGAAGCTAACATGTTTAGCATCAAGATAGAGAACACATAATGAAACCTATCATTCGAATCATATCAAGTCCATTACAGTGAAGTGTGCAGAATATTATGGATGTTTGGTATCAACAGAGAGCACAGACAGAGACCTATCTTAATAGCTATATATCAAGTCTATACAGTGAAGTTTGGATAATCTATGAAGCTAACATATTTAGCTTCATGAGAGAGCAGAGAGATACCTATCTTGCAAGTCCATTACTGTGAAGTGTGCAGAATATATGGATGTTTGGTATCAACAGAGAGCACAGACAGGGACCTATCTTATTAGCTATATATCAAGTCTATACAGTGAAGTTTGGTTTATCTATGAAGCAAATATATTTAGCATCATGAGAGAGCAGAGAGATACCTTTCTTGTGATTTTATCAAGTCCATTACTGTGAAGTGTGCAGAATATATGGATGTTTGGTATCAAGAGAGAGAATAGAGAGAGTACTATCTTAAGGGGGGACTATGCGTCAAAACCACAAAATAGTTGTACCTATTTCTAATTGTCATAACTTTTTTTCTCTTTCGTCTACACAAGTATTTATGATACCAAAGTCTTTATTATTCTGTGTTTGTTTTTATAAAGTGTTAATATCTCTATATACACAATTTTCTCAGAAGATACATGCAGAAACATCGAGGTGACTCCATGATATTTGTGGCAGACCTAGCTGGCTAACCATTTGAAGTCATTTACTCCTAATTGGTGTGTGGCTTGCTAAGGAGTGTCTCAGTGATATCCATGGAGCAAAGTTACCATATGTTGTCATGTTGATTAGTTACACACTTACAGAGTCTGAAAAACTGATAAAAACTAGAGGCCACCTCTTCCAACTACCATCTCTTGGCAATCCTTGCAGTAAACAAAAATCTGATTCATGGATATCACGGAGTACTAAAATAGCTCTAAAATGACATACATAGCTGAGCGAACGGTTTTAAAGTTATTCTCGCAACAAGAAATATTTCCATTAATTGTGGGAATAAGCATTCCTAGTTTGGAAAACAAAATGTTTGAGTTAGCACTGAAATAAATTGACAAAATATGTTCTTTCACAAGTTTTAGCAATTCCTTGATCTTTTTTTTTTTACTTCCGTGATTTCTGTGCCTATATCTACATGTAAGAAAGAAAAATATGATGAAAATTGTTATGGAATTTTCCTTTACAGCTGAATGTTTTTGCATGTCAAAGAAATGTATGATGAAGTAGATCCACCATAACTTTGAAAGAAGCATCCTATGTCTCCAAAACTTTGGAAATAGCAAGTAGATAGATGCAACAACAGTTTGAACTGATTTCATGTGTAGTCGCCAGGGGTGTGTGTGGGGGGAGGGGGGTTGGAGGAACGCATGTCATTTTATTCCCTATTTTCTTATGCTTTGTTCCTAATGATTATGTTGAATGTCTCTGCAGACATATTTTCTCGGAAGATACTTCAAGATCCCTAAATAAGTTGATCTATCTTGCAGTACAATTCATAACTGCCCTAATTAACAAGACCAAAGTCCCAGATTTTGTCAACTGATAGAGAAGGCCCTTATCTGCAACATGTGAACAGATTATCAATAAATGTAGTGGTTTTTCACAGGCAGACCACAGATTTGGCAACTGGAAAACAACAGGAAAAATCCCAAACCTCACCACTTCAAATCACCATAGCTTGCTAATACTTAGAGTACTCAATATTTTGGCACATATAAAAGACAGATAATTAGAAGGGCTATTCGGTGATATAGAAATTATCTTTTTTAGATAAAGTGTAGAAAAGTTATGAGCTTTACGGCAAAAAAACAAGATTTTTGGGGGGAAATGAGAAACATATAGACCCAATTAGGGCAAATATCATGCAAGATGTGTCCTCTTTGTAGTTTCTTGATCTGTTACATGGGGAAAAAAATTGTTTGCCAGAAGAAGGGGGGGGGGGGGAAGAGGAAAAAAGAAATTTCGAATTTTGGAGGCATAGCCCCCCCCTTAATAGCTATATATCAAGTCTATTCATTGAAGTGTGGAGAATCTATGAAGCTAACATGTTTAGCTCAAGATAGAGAACACTGAGAGATACCTATCTTGTGAGTTTATCAAGTCCATCATCGAAAAGTGTGCAGAATATATGGATGTTTGGTATCAACAGCGAGCACAGAGAGAGTCCTATCTTAATAGCTATATTATATCAAGTTGATCAGTGAAGTGTGGAAAATCTATGAAGCTAACATGTTTAGCATCAAGATAGAGAACACATAATGAAACCTATCATTCGAATCATATCAAGTCCATTACAGTGAAGTGTGCAGAATATTATGGATGTTTGGTATCAACAGAGAGCACAGACAGAGACCTATCTTAATAGCTATATATCAAGTCTATACAGTGAAGTTTGGATAATCTATGAAGCTAACATATTTAGCTTCATGAGAGAGCAGAGAGATACCTATCTTGCAAGTCCATTACTGTGAAGTGTGCAGAATATATGGATGTTTGGTATCAACAGAGAGCACAGACAGGGACCTATCTTATTAGCTATATATGAAGTCTATACAGTGAAGTTTGGTTTATCTATGAAGCAAATATATTTAGCATCATGAGAGAGCAGAGAGATACCTTTCTTGTGATTTTATCAAGTCCATTACTGTGAAGTGTGCAGAATATATGGATGTTTGGTATCAAGAGAGAGAATAGAGAGAGTACTATCTTAAGGGGGGACTTTTAAAATAATTTGTATGAAAGTATTTCATGTCATTATATTTTCGTAGAACTCATGGTCTACAAATTATTCTTTACTTACGCAATTGACTGTGAGACAATACGCAACTGACTTCTGAAGATAAATCAGCTGAAATGCTATGGATGATATTGCAAGGCCATTCTTGAAAGACATTCGTATGTGTCAAAACCACAAAATAGTTGTACCTATTTCTAATTGTCATAACTTTTTTTCTCTTTCGTCTACACAAGTATTTAT
The DNA here is from genome assembly GCA_028752905.1 of Cladorhizidae sp. MBARI D1340-BT2. Lineage (NCBI taxonomy): Eukaryota > Metazoa > Porifera > Demospongiae > Poecilosclerida > Cladorhizidae > Cladorhizidae sp. MBARI D1340-BT2. Next base: position 25,960,416 of record JAQNBH010000016.1, read on the forward strand.
GATACCAAAGTCTTTATTATTCTGTGTTTGTTTTTATAAAGTGTTAATATCTCTATATACACAATTTTCTCAGAAGATACATGCAGAAACATCGAGGTGACTCCATGATATTTGTGGCAGACCTAGCTGGCTAACCATTTGAAGTCATTTACTCCTAATTGGTATGTGGCTTGCTAAGGAGTGTCTCAGTGATATCCATGGAGCAAAGTTACCATATGTTGTCATGTTGATTAGTTACACACTTACAGAGTCTGAAAAACTGATAAAAACTAGAGGCCACCTCTTCCAACTACCATCTCTTGGCAATCCTTGCAGTAAACAAAAATCTGATTCATGGATATCACGGAGTACTAAAATAGCTCTAAAATGACATATATACATAGCTGAGCAAACGGTTTTAAAGTTATTCTCGCAACAAGAAATATTGCCATTAATTGTGGGAATAAGCATTCCAAGTTTGGAAAATGAAATGTTTGAGTTAGCACTGAAATAAATTGACAAAATATGTTCTTTCACAAGTTTTAGCAATTCCTTGATCTTTTTTTTTTTACTTCCGTGATTTCTGTGCCTATATCTACATGTAAGAAAGAAAAATATGATGAAAATTGTTATGGAATTTTCCTTTACAGCTGAATGTTTTTGCATGTCAAAGAAATGTATGATGAAGTAGATCCACCATAACTTTGAAAGAAGCATCCTATGTCTCCAAAACTTTGGAAATAGCAAGTAGATAGATGCAACAACAGTTTGAACTGATTTCATGTGTAGTCGCCAGGGGTGTGTGTGGGGGGAGGGGGGTTGGAGGAACGCATGTCATTTTATTCCCTATTTTCTTATGCTTTGTTCCTAATGATTATGTTGAATGTCTCTGCAGACATATTTTCTGGGAAGATACATCAAGATCCCTAAATAAGTTGATATCTTGCCTAATGATATGTTGAATGTCTCTGCAGACATATTTTCTCGGAAGATACTTCAAGATCCCTAAATAAGTTGATCTATCTTGCAGTACAATTCATAACTGCCCTAATTAACAAGACCAAAGTCCCAGATTTTGTCAACTGATAGAGAAGGCCCTTATCTGCAACATGTGAACAGATTATCAATAAATGTAGTGGTTTTTCACAGGCAGACCACAGATTTGGCAACTGGAAAACAACAGGAAAAATCCCAAACCTCACCACTTCAAATCACCATAACTTGCTAATACTTAGAGTACTCAAAATTTTGGCACGTACAAAAGACAGATAATTAGAAGGGCTATCCGCTGATATAGAAATTACCTTTTTTGGATAAAGAGTGTAGAAAAGTTATGAGCTTTACGGCAAAAAAAAAAAGATTTTTGGGGAAAAACGAGAAACATATAGACCCAATTAGGGCAAATATCATGCAAGATGTGTCCTCTTTGTAGTTTCTTGATCTGTTACATGGGGAAAAAAATTGTTTGCCAGAAGAAGGGGGGGGGGGGGGGGGGGGAAAGAGGAAAAAAGAAATTTCGAATTTTGGAGGCATAGCCCCCCCTTAATAGCTATATATCAAGTCTATTCATTGAAGTGTGGAGAATCTATGAAGCTAACATGTTTAGCTCTAGATAGAGAACACTGAGAGATACCTATCTTGTGAGTTTATCAAGTCCATTACAGTGAAGTGTGCTAAATATATGGATGTTTGGTATCAACAGAGAGCACAGACAGAGACCTATCTTATTAGCTATATATCAAGTCTATTAATTGAAGTGTGGAGAATCTATGAAGCTAACATGTTTAGCTCAAGATAGAGAACACTGAGAGATACCTATCTTGTGATTTTATCAAGTCCATCATCGAAAAGTGTGCAGAATATATGGATGTTTGGTATCAACAGCGAGCACAGAGAGAGTCCTATCTTAATAGCTATATTATATCAAGTTGATCAGTGTAGTGTGGAAAATCTATGAAGCTAACATGTTTAGCATCAAGATAGAGAACACATAATGAAACCTATCATTCGAATCATATCAAGTCCATTACAGTGAAGTGTGCAGAATATTATGGATGTTTGGTATCAACAGAGAGCACAGACAGAGACCTATCTTAATAGCTATATATCAAGTCTATACAGTGAAGTTTGGATAATCTATGAAGCTAACATATTTAGCTTCATGAGAGAGCAGAGAGATACCTATCTTGCAAGTCCATTACTGTGAAGTGTGCAGAATATATGGATGTTTGGTATCAACAGAGAGCACAGACAGGGACCTATCTTATTAGCTATATATCAAGTCTATACAGTGAAGTTTGGTTTATCTATGAAGCAAATATATTTAGCATCATGAGAGAGCAGAGAGATACCTTTCTTGTGATTTTATCAAGTCCATTACTGTGAAGTGTGCAGAATATATGGATGTTTGGTATCAAGAGAGAGAATAGAGAGAGTACTATCTTAAGGGGGGACTATGCGTCAAAACCACAAAATAGTTGTACCTATTTCTAATTGTCATAACTTTTTTTCTCTTTCGTCTACACAAGTATTTATGATACCAAAGTCTTTATTATTCTGTGTTTGTTTTTATAAAGTGTTAATATCTCTATATACACAATTTTCTCAGAAGATACATGCAGAAACATCGAGGTGACTCCATGATATTTGTGGCAGACCTAGCTGGCTAACCATTTGAAGTCATTTACTCCTAATTGGTATGTGGCTTGCTAAGGAGTGTCTCAGTGATATCCATGGAGCAAAGTTACCATATGTTGTCATGTTGATTAGTTACACACTTACAGAGTCTGAAAAACTGATAAAAACTAGAGGCCACCTCTTCCAACTACCATCTCTTGGCAATCCTTGCAGTAAACAAAAATCTGATTCATGGATATCACGGAGTACTAAAATAGCTCTAAAATGACATACATAGCTGAGCAAACGGTTTTAAAGTTATTCTCGCAACAAGAAATATTGCCATTAATTGTGGGAATAAGCATTCCAAGTTTGGAAAATGAAATGTTTGAGTTAGCACTGAAATAAATTGACAAAATATGTTCTTTCACAAGTTTTAGCAATTCCTTGATCTTTTTTTTTTTACTTCCGTGATTTCTGTGCCTATATCTACATGTAAGAAAGAAAAATATGATGAAAATTGTTATGGAATTTTCCTTTACAGCTGAATGTTTTTGCATGTCAAAGAAATGTATGATGAAGTAGATCCACCATAACTTTGAAAGAAGCATCCTATGTCTCCAAAACTTTGGAAATAGCAAGTAGATAGATGCAACAACAGTTTGAACTGATTTCATGTGTAGTCGCCAGGGGTGTGTGTGGGGGGAGGGGGGTTGGAGGAACGTATGTCATTTTATTCCCTATTTTCTTATGCTTTGTTCCTAATGATTATGTTGAATGTCTCTGCAGACATATTTTCTGGGAAGATACATCAAGATCCCTAAATAAGTTGATATCTTGCCTAATGATATGTTGAATGTCTCTGCAGACATATTTTCTCGGAAGATACTTCAAGATCCCTAAATAAGTTGATCTATCTTGCAGTACAATTCATAACTGCCCTAATTAACAAGACCAAAGTCCCAGATTTTGTCAACTGATAGAGAAGGCCCTTATCTGCAACATGTGAACAGATTATCAATAAATGTAGTGGTTTTTCACAGGCAGACCACAGATTTGGCAACTGGAAAACAACAGGAAAAATCCCAAACCTCACCACTTCAAATCACCATAACTTGCTAATACTTAGAGTACTCAAAATTTTGGCACGTACAAAAGACAGATAATTAGAAGGGCTATCCGCTGATATAGAAATTACCTTTTTTGGATAAAGAGTGTAGAAAAGTTATGAGCTTTACGGCAAAAAAAAAGAAGATTTTTGGGGAAAAACGAGAAACATATAGACCCAATTAGGGCAAATATCATGCAAGATGTGTCCTCTTTGTAGTTTCTTGATCTGTTACATGGGGAAAAAAATTGTTTGCCAGAAGAAGGGGGGGGGGGGGGGGGGGGGGGGGGGAAGAGGAAAAAAGAAATTTCGAATTTTGGAGGCATAGCCCCCCCTTAATAGCTATATATCAAGTCTATTCATTGAAGTGTGGAGAATCTATGAAGCTAACATGTTTAGCTCAAGATAGAGAACACTGAGAGATACCTATCTTGTGAGTTTATCAAGTCCATTACAGTGAAGTGTGCTAAATATATGGATGTTTGGTATCAACAGAGAGCACAGACAGAGACCTATCTTATTAGCTATATATCAATTCTATTCAGTGAAGTGTGGAGAATCTATGAAGCTAACATGTTTAGCTCAAGATAGAGAACACTGAGAGATACCTATCTTGTGAGTTTATCAAGTCCATTATCGAAAAGTGTGCAGAATATATGGATGTTTGGTATCAACAGCGAGCACAGAGAGAGTCCTATCTTAATAGCTATATTATATCAAGTTGATCAGTGAAGTGTGGAAAATCTATGAAGCTAACATGTTTAGCATCAAGATAGAGAACACATAATGAAACCTATCATTCGAATCATATCAAGTCCATTACAGTGAAGTGTGCAGAATATTATGGATGTTTGGTATCAACAGAGAGCACAGACAGAGACCTATCTTAATAGCTATATATCAAGTCTATACAGTGAAGTTTGGATAATCTATGAAGCTAACATATTTAGCTTCATGAGAGAGCAGAGAGATACCTATCTTGCAAGTCCATTACTGTGAAGTGTGCAGAATATATGGATGTTTGGTATCAACAGAGAGCACAGACAGGGACCTATCTTATTAGCTATATATCAAGTCTATACAGTGAAGTTTGGTTTATCTATGAAGCAAATATATTTAGCATCATGAGAGAGCAGAGAGATACCTTTCTTGTGATTTTATCAAGTCCATTACTGTGAAGTGTGCAGAATATATGGATGTTTGGTATCAAGAGAGAGAATAGAGAGAGTACTATCTTAAGGGGGGACTATGCGTCAAAACCACAAAATAGTTGTACCTATTTCTAATTGTCATAACTTTTTTTCTCTTTCGTCTACACAAGTATTTATGATACCAAAGTCTTTATTATTCTGTGTTTGTTTTTATAAAGTGTTAATATCTCTATATACACAATTTTCTCAGAAGATACATGCAGAAACATCGAGGTGACTCCATGATATTTGTGGCAGACCTAGCTGGCTAACCATTTGAAGTCATTTACTCCTAATTGGTGTGTGGCTTGCTAAGGAGTGTCTCAGTGATATCCATGGAGCAAAGTTACCATATGTTGTCATGTTGATTAGTTACACACTTACAGAGTCTGAAAAACTGATAAAAACTAGAGGCCACCTCTTCCAACTACCATCTCTTGGCAATCCTTGCAGCAAACAAAAATCTGATTCATGGATATCACGGAGTACTAAAATAGCTCTAAAATGACATACATAGCTGAGCGAACGGTTTTAAAGTTATTCTCGCAACAAGAAATATTTCCATTAATTGTGGGAATAAGCATTCCAAGTTTGGAAAATGAAATGTTTGAGTTAGCACTGAAATAAATTGACAAAATATGTTCTTTCACAAGTTTTAGCAATTCCTTGATCTTTTTTTTTTTACTTCCGTGATTTCTGTGCCTATATCTACATGTAAGAAAGAAAAATATGATGAAAATTGTTATGGAATTTTCCTTTACAGCTGAATGTTTTTGCATGTCAAAGAAATGTATGATGAAGTAGATCCACCATAACTTTGAAAGAAGCATCCTATGTCTCCAAAACTTTGGAAATAGCAAGTAGATAGATGCAACAACAGTTTGAACTGATTTCATGTGTAGTCGCCAGGGGTGTGTGTGGGGGGAGGGGGGTTGGAGGAACGCATGTCATTTTATTCCCTATTTTCTTATGCTTTGTTCCTAATGATTATGTTGAATGTCTCTGCAGACAGATTTTCTGGGAAGATACATCAAGATCCCTAAATAAGTTGATATCTTGCCTAATGATATGTTGAATGTCTCTGCAGACATATTTTCTCGGAAGATACTTCAAGATCCCTAAATAAGTTGATCTATCTTGCAGTACAATTCATAACTGCCCTAATTAACAAGACCAAAGTCCCAGATTTTGTCAACTGATAGAGAAGGCCCTTATCTGCAACATGTGAACAGATTATCAATAAATGTAGTGGTTTTTCACAGGCAGACCACAGATTTGGCAACTGGAAAACAACAGGAAAAATCCCAAACCTCACCACTTCAAATCACCATAGCTTGCTAATACTTAGAGTACTCAATATTTTGGCACATATAAAAGACAGATAATTAGAAGGGCTATTCGGTGATATAGAAATTATCTTTTTTAGATAAAGTGTAGAAAAGTTATGAGCTTTACGGCAAAAAAAACAAGATTTTTGGGGGGAAATGAGAAACATATAGACCCAATTAGGGCAAATATCATGCAAGATGTGTCCTCTTTGTAGTTTCTTGATCTGTTACATGGGGAAAAAAATTGTTTGCCAGAAGAAGGGGGGGGGGGGGGGGGGAAGAGGAAAAAAGAAATTTCGAATTTTGGAGGCATAGCCCCCCCCTTAATAGCTATATATCAAGTCTATTCATTGAAGTGTGGAGAATCTATGAAGCTAACATGTTTAGCTCAAGATAGAGAACACTGAGAGATACCTATCTTGTGAGTTTATCAAGTCCATCATCGAAAAGTGTGCAGAATATATGGATGTTTGGTATCAACAGCGAGCACAGAGAGAGTCCTATCTTAATAGCTATATTATATCAAGTTGATCAGTGAAGTGTGGAAAATCTATGAAGCTAACATGTTTAGCATCAAGATAGAGAACACATAATGAAACCTATCATTCGAATCATATCAAGTCCATTACAGTGAAGTGTGCAGAATATTATGGATGTTTGGTATCAACAGAGAGCACAGACAGAGACCTATCTTAATAGCTATATATCAAGTCTATACAGTGAAGTTTGGATAATCTATGAAGCTAACATATTTAGCTTCATGAGAGAGCAGAGAGATACCTATCTTGCAAGTCCATTACTGTGAAGTGTGCAGAATATATGGATGTTTGGTATCAACAGAGAGCACAGACAGGGACCTATCTTATTAGCTATATATCAAGTCTATACAGTGAAGTTTGGTTTATCTATGAAGCAAATATATTTAGCATCATGAGAGAGCAGAGAGATACCTTTCTTGTGATTTTATCAAGTCCATTACTGTGAAGTGTGCAGAATATATGGATGTTTGGTATCAAGAGAGAGAATAGAGAGAGTACTATCTTAAGGGGGGACTATGCGTCAAAACCACAAAATAGTTGTACCTATTTCTAATTGTCATAACTTTTTTTCTCTTTCGTCTACACAAGTATTTATGATACCAAAGTCTTTATTATTCTGTGTTTGTTTTTATAAAGTGTTAATATCTCTATATACACAATTTTCTCAGAAGATACATGCAGAAACATCGAGGTGACTCCATGATATTTGTGGCAGACCTAGCTGGCTAACCATTTGAAGTCATTTACTCCTAATTGGTATGTGGCTTGCTAAGGAGTGTCTCAGTGATATCCATGGAGCAAAGTTACCATATGTTGTCATGTTGATTAGTTACACACTTACAGAGTCTGAAAAACTGATAAAAACTAGAGGCCACCTCTTCCAACTACCATCTCTTGGCAATCCTTGCAGTAAACAAAAATCTGATTCATGGATATCACGGAGTACTAAAATAGCTCTAAAATGACATACATAGCTGAGCAAACGGTTTTAAAGTTATTCTCGCAACAAGAAATATTGCCATTAATTGTGGGAATAAGCATTCCAAGTTTGGAAAATGAAATGTTTGAGTTAGCACTGAAATAAATTGACAAAATATGTTCTTTCACAAGTTTTAGCAATTCCTTGATCTTTTTTTTTTTACTTCCGTGATTTCTGTGCCTATATCTACATGTAAGAAAGAAAAATATGATGAAAATTGTTATGGAATTTTCCTTTACAGCTGAATGTTTTTGCATGTCAAAGAAATGTATGATGAAGTAGATCCACCATAACTTTGAAAGAAGCATCCTATGTCTCCAAAACTTTGGAAATAGCAAGTAGATAGATGCAACAACAGTTTGAACTGATTTTATGTGTAGTCGCCAGGGGTGTGTGTGGGGGGAGGGGGGTTGGAGGAACGTATGTCATTTTATTCCCTATTTTCTTATGCTTTGTTCCTAATGATTATGTTGAATGTCTCTGCAGACATATTTTCTGGGAAGATACATCAAGATCCCTAAATAAGTTGATATCTTGCCTAATGATATGTTGAATGTCTCTGCAGACATATTTTCTCGGAAGATACTTCAAGATCCCTAAATAAGTTGATCTATCTTGCAGTACAATTCATAACTGCCCTAATTAACAAGACCAAAGTCCCAGATTTTGTCAACTGATAGAGAAGGCCCTTATCTGCAACATGTGAACAGATTATCAATAAATGTAGTGGTTTTTCACAGGCAGACCACAGATTTGGCAACTGGAAAACAACAGGAAAAATCCCAAACCTCACCACTTCAAATCACCATAACTTGCTAATACTTAGAGTACTCAAAATTTTGGCACGTACAAAAGACAGATAATTAGAAGGGCTATCCGCTGATATAGAAATTACCTTTTTTGGATAAAGAGTGTAGAAAAGTTATGAGCTTTACGGCAAAAAAAAAGAAGATTTTTGGGGAAAAACGAGAAACATATAGACCCAATTAGGGCAAATATCATGCAAGATGTGTCCTCTTTGTAGTTTCTTGATCTGTTACATGGGGAAAAAAATTGTTTGCCAGAAGAAGGGGGGGGGGGGGGGGGGGGGGGGGGGAAAGAGGAAAAAAGAAATTTCGAATTTTGGAGGCATAGCCCCCCCTTAATAGCTATATATCAAGTCTATTCATTGAATTGTGGAGAATCTATGAAGCTAACATGTTTAGCTCAAGATAGAGAACACTGAGAGATACCTATCTTGTGAGTTTATCAAGTCCATTACAGTGAAGTGTGCTAAATATATGGATGTTTGGTATCAACAGAGAGCACAGACAGAGACCTATCTTATTAGCTATATATCAATTCTATTCAGTGAAGTGTGGAGAATCTATGAAGCTAACATGTTTAGCTCAAGATAGAGAACACTGAGAGATACCTATCTTGTCAAGTCCATTATCGAAAAGTGTGCAGAATATATGGATGTTTGGTATCAACAGCGAGCACAGAGAGAGTCCTATCTTAATAGCTATATTATATCAAGTTGATCAGTGAAGTGTGGAAAATCTATGAAGCTAACATGTTTAGCATCAAGATAGAGAACACATAATGAAACCTATCATTCGAATCATATCAAGTCCATTACAGTGAAGTGTGCAGAATATTATGGATGTTTGGTATCAACAGAGAGCACAGACAGAGACCTATCTTAATAGCTATATATCAAGTCTATACAGTGAAGTTTGGATAATCTATGAAGCTAACATATTTAGCTTCATGAGAGAGCAGAGAGATACCTATCTTGCAAGTCCATTACTGTGAAGTGTGCAGAATATATGGATGTTTGGTATCAACAGAGAGCACAGACAGGGACCTATCTTATTAGCTATATATCAAGTCTATACAGTGAAGTTTGGTTTATCTATGAAGCAAATATATTTAGCATCATGAGAGAGCAGAGAGATACCTTTCTTGTGATTTTATCAAGTCCATTACTGTGAAGTGTGCAGAATATATGGATGTTTGGTATCAAGAGAGAGAATAGAGAGAGTACTATCTTAAGGGGGGACTATGCGTCAAAACCACAAAATAGTTGTACCTATTTCTAATTGTCATAACTTTTTTTCTCTTTCGTCTACACAAGTATTTATGATACCAAAGTCTTTATTATTCTGTGTTTGTTTTTATAAAGTGTTAATATCTCTATATACACAATTTTCTCAGAAGATACATGCAGAAACATCGAGGTGACTCCATGATATTTGTGGCAGACCTAGCTGGCTAACCATTTGAAGTCATTTACTCCTAATTGGTATGTGGCTTGCTAAGGAGTGTCTCAGTGATATCCATGGAGCAAAGTTACCATATGTTGTCATGTTGATTAGTTACACACTTACAGAGTCTGAAAAACTGATAAAAACTAGAGGCCACCTCTTCCAACTACCATCTCTTGGCAATCCTTGCAGTAAACAAAAATCTGATTCATGGATATCACGGAGTACTAAAATAGCTCTAAAATGACATACATAGCTGAGCAAACGGTTTTAAAGTTATTCTCGCAACAAGAAATATTTCCATTAATTGTGGGAATAAGCATTCCAAGTTTGGAAAATGAAATGTTTGAGTTAGCACTGAAATAAATTGACAAAATATGTTCTTTCACAAGTTTTAGCAATTCCTTGATCTTTTTTTTTTTACTTCCGTGATTTCTGTGCCTATATCTACATGTAAGAAAGAAAAATATGATGAAAATTGTTATGGAATTTTCCTTTACAGCTGAATGTTTTTGCATGTCAAAGAAATGTATGATGAAGTAGATCCACCATAACTTTGAAAGAAGCATCCTATGTCTCCAAAACTTTGGAAATAGCAAGTAGATAGATGCAACAACAGTTTGAACTGATTTCATGTGTAGTCGCCAGGGGTGTGTGTGGGGGGAGGGGGGTTGGAGGAACGCATGTCATTTTATTCCCTATTTTCTTATGCTTTGTTCCTAATGATTATGTTGAATGTCTCTGCAGACATATTTTCTGGGAAGATACATCAAGATCCCTAAATAAGTTGATATCTTGCCTAATGATATGTTGAATGTCTCTGCAGACATATTTTCTCGGAAGATACTTCAAGATCCCTAAATAAGTTGATCTATCTTGCAGTACAATTCATAACTGCCCTAATTAACAAGACCAAAGTCCCAGATTTTGTCAACTGATAGAGAAGGCCCTTATCTGCAACATGTGAACAGATTATCAATAAATGTAGTGGTTTTTCACAGGCAGACCACAGATTTGGCAACTGGAAAACAACAGGAAAAATCCCAAACCTCACCACTTCAAATCACCATAACTTGCTAATACTTAGAGTACTCAAAATTTTGGCACGTACAAAAGACAGATAATTAGAAGGGCTATCCGGTGATATAGAAATTACCTTTTTTGGATAAAGAGTGTAGAAAAGTTATGAGCTTTACGGCAAAAAAAAAGAAGATTTTTGGGGAAAAACGAGAAACATATAGACCCAATTAGGGCAAATATCATGCAAGATGTGTCCTCTTTGTAGTTTCTTGATCTGTTACATGGGGAAAAAAATTGTTTGCCAGAAGAAGGGGGGGGGGGGGGGGGGGGGAAAGAGGAAAAAAGAAATTTCGAATTTTGGAGGCATAGCCCCCCCTTAATAGCTATATATCAAGTCTATTCATTGAAGTGTGGAGAATCTATGAAGCTAACATGTTTAGCTCAAGATAGAGAACACTGAGAGATACCTATCTTGTGAGTTTATCAAGTCCATTACAGTGAAGTGTGCTAAATATATGGATGTTTGGTATCAACAGAGAGCACAGACAGAGACCTATCTTATTAGCTATATATCAATTCTATTCAGTGAAGTGTGGAGAATCTATGAAGCTAACATGTTTAGCTCAAGATAGAGAACACTGAGAGATACCTATCTTGTGAGTTTATCAAGTCCATTATCGAAAAGTGTGCAGAATATATGGATGTTTGGTATCAACAGCGAGCACAGAGAGAGTCCTATCTTAATAGCTATATTATATCAAGTTGATCAGTGAAGTGTGGAAAATCTATGAAGCTAACATGTTTAGCATCAAGATAGAGAACACATAATGAAACCTATCATTCGAATCATATCAAGTCCATTACAGTGAAGTGTGCAGAATATTATGGATGTTTGGTATCAACAGAGAGCACAGACAGAGACCTATCTTAATAGCTATATATCAAGTCTATACAGTGAAGTTTGGATAATCTATGAAGCTAACATATTTAGCTTCATGAGAGAGCAGAGAGATACCTATATTGCAAGTCCATTACTGTGAAGTGTGCAGAATATATGGATGTTTGGTATCAACAGAGAGCACAGACAGGGACCTATCTTATTAGCTATATATCAAGTCTATACAGTGAAGTTTGGTTTATCTATGAAGCAAATATATTTAGCATCATGAGAGAGCAGAGAGATACCTTTCTTGTGATTTTATCAAGTCCATTACTGTGAAGTGTGCAGAATATATGGATGTTTGGTATCAAGAGAGAGAATAGAGAGAGTACTATCTTAAGGGGGGACTATGCGTCAAAACCACAAAATAGTTGTACCTATTTCTAATTGTCATAACTTTTTTTCTCTTTCGTCTACACAAGTATTTATGATACCAAAGTCTTTATTATTCTGTGTTTGTTTTTATAAAGTGTTAATATCTCTATATACACAATTTTCTCAGAAGATACATGCAGAAACATCGAGGTGACTCCATGATATTTGTGGCAGACCTAGCTGGCTAACCATTTGAAGTCATTTACTCCTAATTGGTATGTGGCTTGCTAAGGAGTGTCTCAGTGATATCCATGGAGCAAAGTTACCATATGTTGTCATGTTGATTAGTTACACACTTACAGAGTCTGAAAAACTGATAAAAACTAGAGGCCACCTCTTCCAACTACCATCTCTTGGCAATCCTTGCAGTAAACAAAAATCTGATTCATGGATATCACGGAGTACTAAAATAGCTCTAAAATGACATACATAGCTGAGCAAACGGTTTTAAAGTTATTCTCGCAACAAGAAATATTTCCATTAATTGTGGGAATAAGCATTCCAAGTTTGGAAAATGAAATGTTTGAGTTAGCACTGAAATAAATTGACAAAATATGTTCTTTCACAAGTTTTAGCAATTCCTTGATCTTTTTTTTTTTACTTCCGTGATTTCTGTGCCTATATCTACATGTAAGAAAGAAAAATATGATGAAAATTGTTATGGAATTTTCCTTTACAGCTGAATGTTTTTGCATGTCAAAGAAATGTATGATGAAGTAGATCCACCATAACTTTGAAAGAAGCATCCTATGTCTCCAAAACTTTGGAAATAGCAAGTAGATAGATGCAACAACAGTTTGAACTGATTTCATGTGTAGTCGCCAGGGGTGTGTGTGTGGGGAGGGGGGTTGGAGGAACGCATGTCATTTTATTCCCTATTTTCTTATGCTTTGTTCCTAATGATTATGTTGAATGTCTCTGCAGACATATTTTCTGGGAAGATACATCAAGATCCCTAAATAAGTTGATATCTTGCCTAATGATATGTTGAATGTCTCTGCAGACATATTTTCTCGGAAGATACTTCAAGATCCCTAAATAAGTTGATCTATCTTGCAGTACAATTCATAACTGCCCTAATTAACAAGACCAAAGTCCCAGATTTTGTCAACTGATAGAGAAGGCCCTTATCTGCAACATGTGAACAGATTATCAATAAATGTAGTGGTTTTTCACAGGCAGACCACAGATTTGGCAACTGGAAAACAACAGGAAAAATCCCAAACCTCACCACTTCAAATCACCATAACTTGCTAATACTTAGAGTACTCAAAATTTTGGCACGTACAAAAGACAGATAATTAGAAGGGCTATCCGGTGATATAGAAATTACCTTTTTTGGATAAAGAGTGTAGAAAAGTTATGAGCTTTACGGCAAAAAAAAAGAAGATTTTTGGGGAAAAACGAGAAACATATAGACCCAATTAGGGCAAATATCATGCAAGATGTGTCCTCTTTGTAGTTTCTTGATCTGTTACATGGGGAAAAAAATTGTTTGCCAGAAGAAGGGGGGGGGGGGGGGAAAGAGGAAAAAAGAAATTTCGAATTTTGGAGGCATAGCCCCCCCTTAATAGCTATATATCAAGTCTATTCATTGAAGTGTGGAGAATCTATGAAGCTAACATGTTTAGCTCAAGATAGAGAACACTGAGAGATACCTATCTTGTGAGTTTATCAAGTCCATCATCGAAAAGTGTGCAGAATATATGGATGTTTGGTATCAACAGCGAGCACAGAGAGAGTCCTATCTTAATAGCTATATTATATCAAGTTGATCAGTGAAGTGTGGAAAATCTATGAAGCTAACATGTTTAGCATCAAGATAGAGAACACATAATGAAACCTATCATTCGAATCATATCAAGTCCATTACAGTGAAGTGTGCAGAATATTATGGATGTTTGGTATCAACAGAGAGCACAGACAGAGACCTATCTTAATAGCTATATATCAAGTCTATACAGTGAAGTTTGGATAATCTATGAAGCTAACATATTTAGCTTCATGAGAGAGCAGAGAGATACCTATCTTGCAAGTCCATTACTGTGAAGTGTGCAGAATATATGGATGTTTGGTATCAACAGAGAGCACAGACAGGGACCTATCTTATTAGCTATATATCAAGTCTATACAGTGAAGTTTGGTTTATCTATGAAGCAAATATATTTAGCATCATGAGAGAGCAGAGAGATACCTTTCTTGTGATTTTATCAAGTCCATTACTGTGAAGTGTGCAGAATATATGGATGTTTGGTATCAAGAGAGAGAATAGAGAGAGTACTATCTTAAGGGGGGACTATGCGTCAAAACCACAAAATAGTTGTACCTATTTCTAATTGTCATAACTTTTTTTCTCTTTCGTCTACACAAGTATTTATGATACCAAAGTCTTTATTATTCTGTGTTTGTTTTTATAAAGTGTTAATATCTCTATATACACAATTTTCTCAGAAGATACATGCAGAAACATCGAGGTGACTCCATGATATTTGTGGCAGACCTAGCTGGCTAACCATTTGAAGTCATTTATATCCATGAATCAGATTTTTGTTTACTGCAAGGATTGCCAAGAGATGGTAGTTGGAAGAGGTGGCCTCTAGTTTTTATCAGTTTTTCAGACTCTGTAAGTGTGTAACTAATCAACATGACAACATATGGTAACTTTGCTCCATGGATATCACTGAGACACTCCTTAGCAAGCCACATACCAATTAGGAGTCACGGAGTACTAAAATAGCTCTAAAATGACATACATAGCTGAGCAAACGGTTTTAAAGTTATTCTCGCAACAAGAAATATTTCCATTAATTGTGGGAATAAGCATTCCAAGTTTGGAAAATGAAATGTTTGAGTTAGCACTGAAATAAATTGACAAAATATGTTCTTTCACAAGTTTTAGCAATTCCTTGATCTTTTTTTTTTTACTTCCGTGATTTCTGTGCCTATATCTACATGTAAGAAAGAAAAATATGATGAAAATTGTTATGGAATTTTCCTTTACAGCTGAATGTTTTTGCATGTCACGTACAAAAGACAGATAATTAGAAGGGCTGTCCGCTGATATAGAAATTACCTTTTTTGGATAAAGAGTGTAGAAAAGTTATGAGCTTTACGGCAAAAAAAAAAAGATTTTTGGGGAAAAACGAGAAACATATAGACCCAATTAGGGCAAATATCATGCAAGATGTGTCCTCTTTGTAGTTTCTTGATCTGTTACATGGGGAAAAAAATTGTTTGCCAGAAGAAGGGGGGGGGGGGGGGGGGGGAAAGAGGAAAAAAGAAATTTCGAATTTTGGAGGCATAGCCCCCCCTTAATAGCTATATATCAAGTCTATTCATTGAAGTGTGGAGAATCTATGAAGCTAACATGTTTAGCTCAAGATAGAGAACACTGAGAGATACCTATCTTGTGAGTTTATCAAGTCCATTACAGTGAAGTGTGCTAAATATATGGATGTTTGGTATCAACAGAGAGCACAGACAGAGACCTATCTTATTAGCTATATATCAATTCTATTCAGTGAAGTGTGGAGAATCTATGAAGCTAACATGTTTAGCTCAAGATAGAGAACACTGAGAGATACCTATCTTGTGAGTTTATCAAGTCCATCATCGAAAAGTGTGCAGAATATATGGATGTTTGGTATCAACAGCGAGCACAGAGAGAGTCCTATCTTAATAGCTATATTATATCAAGTTGATCAGTGAAGTGTGGAAAATCTATGAAGCTAACATGTTTAGCATCAAGATAGAGAACACATAATGAAACCTATCATTCGAATCATATCAAGTCCATTACAGTGAAGTGTGCAGAATATTATGGATGTTTGGTATCAACAGAGAGCACAGACAGAGACCTATCTTAATAGCTATATATCAAGTCTATACAGTGAAGTTTGGATAATCTATGAAGCTAACATATTTAGCTTCATGAGAGAGCAGAGAGATACCTATCTTGCAAGTCCATTACTGTGAAGTGTGCAGAATATATGGATGTTTGGTATCAACAGAGAGCACAGACAGGGACCTATCTTATTAGCTATATATCAAGTCTATACAGTGAAGTTTGGTTTATCTATGAAGCAAATATATTTAGCATCATGAGAGAGCAGAGAGATACCTTTCTTGTGATTTTATCAAGTCCATTACTGTGAAGTGTGCAGAATATATGGATGTTTGGTATCAAGAGAGAGAATAGAGAGAGTACTATCTTAAGGGGGGACTATGCGTCAAAACCACAAAATAGTTGTACCTATTTCTAATTGTCATAACTTTTTTTCTCTTTCGTCTACACAAGTATTTATGATACCAAAGTCTTTATTATTCTGTGTTTGTTTTTATAAAGTGTTAATATCTCTATATACACAATTTTCTCAGAAGATACATGCAGAAACATCGAGGTGACTCCATGATATTTGTGGCAGACCTAGCTGGCTAACCATTTGAAGTCATTTACTCCTAATTGGTATGTGGCTTGCTAAGGAGTGTCTCAGTGATATCCATGGAGCAAAGTTACCATATGTTGTCATGTTGATTAGTTACACACTTACAGAGTCTGAAAAACTGATAAAAACTAGAGGCCACCTCTTCCAACTACCATCTCTTGGCAATCCTTGCAGTAAACAAAAATCTGATTCATGGATATCACGGAGTACTAAAATAGCTCTAAAATGACATACATAGCTGAGCAAACGGTTTTAAAGTTATTCTCGCAACAAGAAATATTTCCATTAATTGTGGGAATAAGCATTCCAAGTTTGGAAAATGAAATGTTTGAGTTAGCACTGAAATAAATTGACAAAATATGTTCTTTCACAAGTTTTAGCAATTCCTTGATCTTTTTTTTTTTACTTCCGTGATTTCTGTGCCTATATCTACATGTAAGAAAGAAAAATATGATGAAAATTGTTATGGAATTTTCCTTTACAGCTGAATGTTTTTGCATGTCAAAGAAATGTATGATGAAGTAGATCCACCATAACTTTGAAAGAAGCATCCTATGTCTCCAAAACTTTGGAAATAGCAAGTAGATAGATGCAACAACAGTTTGAACTGATTTCATGTGTAGTCGCCAGGGGTGTGTGTGGGGGGAGGGGGGTTGGAGGAACGCATGTCATTTTATTCCCTATTTTCTTATGCTTTGTTCCTAATGATTATGTTGAATGTCTCTGCAGACATATTTTCTGGGAAGATACATCAAGATCCCTAAATAAGTTGATATCTTGCCTAATGATATGTTGAATGTCTCTGCAGACATATTTTCTCGGAAGATACTTCAAGATCCCTAAATAAGTTGATCTATCTTGCAGTACAATTCATAACTGCCCTAATTAACAAGACCAAAGTCCCAGATTTTGTCAACTGATAGAGAAGGCCCTTATCTGCAACATGTGAACAGATTATCAATAAATGTAGTGGTTTTTCACAGGCAGACCACAGATTTGGCAACTGGTAAACAACAGGAAAAATCCCAAACCTCACCACTTCAAATCACCATAACTTGCTAATACTTAGAGTACTCAAAATTTTGGCACGTACAAAAGATAGATAATTAGAAGGGCTATCCGGTGATATAGAAATTACCTTTTTTGGATAAAGAGTGTAGAAAAGTTATGAGCTTTACGGCAAAAAAAAAAAGATTTTTGGGGAAAAACGAGAAACATATAGACCCAATTAGGGCAAATATCATGCAAGATGTATCCTCTTTGTAGTTTCTTGATCTGTTACATGGGGAAAAAAATTGTTTGCCAGAAGAAGGGGGGGGGGGGAAAGAGGAAAAAAGAAATTTCGAATTTTGGAGGCATAGCCCCCCCTTAATAGCTATATATCAAGTCTATTCATTGAAGTGTGGAGAATCTATGAAGCTAACATGTTTAGCTCAAGATAGAGAACACTGAGAGATACCTATCTTGTGAGTTTATCAAGTCCATTACAGTGAAGTGTGCTAAATATATGGATGTTTGGTATCAACAGAGAGCACAGACAGAGACCTATCTTATTAGCTATATATCAATTCTATTCAGTGAAGTGTGGAGAATCTATGAAGCTAACATGTTTAGCTCAAGATAGAGAACACTGAGAGATACCTATCTTGTGAGTTTATCAAGTCCATTATCGAAAAGTGTGCAGAATATATGGATGTTTGGTATCAACAGCGAGCACAGAGAGAGTCCTATCTTAATAGCTATATTATATCAAGTTGATCAGTGAAGTGTGGAAAATCTATGAAGCTAACATGTTTAGCATCAAGATAGAGAACACATAATGAAACCTATCATTCGAATCATATCAAGTCCATTACAGTGAAGTGTGCAGAATATTATGGATGTTTGGTATCAACAGAGAGCACAGACAGAGACCTATCTTAATAGCTATATATCAAGTCTATACAGTGAAGTTTGGATAATCTATGAAGCTAACATATTTAGCTTCATGAGAGAGCAGAGAGATACCTATCTTGCAAGTCCATTACTGTGAAGTGTGCAGAATATATGGATGTTTGGTATCAACAGAGAGCACAGACAGGGACCTATCTTATTAGCTATATATCAAGGCTATACAGTGAAGTTTGGTTTATCTATGAAGCAAATATATTTAGCATCATGAGAGAGCAGAGAGATACCTTTCTTGTGATTTTATCAAGTCCATTACTGTGAAGTGTGCAGAATATATGGATGTTTGGTATCAAGAGAGAGAATAGAGAGAGTACTATCTTAAGGGGGGACTATGCGTCAAAACCACAAAATAGTTGTACCTATTTCTAATTGTCATAACTTTTTTTCTCTTTCGTCTACACAAGTATTTATGATACCAAAGTCTTTATTATTCTGTGTTTGTTTTTATAAAGTGTTAATATCTCTATATACACAATTTTCTCAGAAGATACATGCAGAAACATCGAGGTGACTCCATGATATTTGTGGCAGACCTAGCTGGCTAACCATTTGAAGTCATTTACTCCTAATTGGTGTGTGGCTTGCTAAGGAGTGTCTGAGTCCATGGAGCAAAGTTACCATATGTTGTCATGTTGATTAGTTACACACTTACAGAGTCTGAAAAACTGATAAAAACTAGAGGCCACCTCTTCCAACTACCATCTCTTGGCAATCCTTGCAGTAAACAAAAATCTGATTCATGGATATCACAGAGTACTAAAATAGCTCTAAAATGACATACATAGCTGAGCAAACGGTTTTAAAGTTATTCTCGCAACAAGAAATATTTCCATTAATTGTGGGAATAAGCATTCCAAGTTTGGAAAACAAAATGTTTGAGTTAGCACTGAAATAAATTGACAAAATATGTTCTTTCACAAGTTTTAGCAATTCCTTGATCTTTTTTTTTTTACTTCCGTGATTTCTGTGCCTATATCTACATGTAAGAAAGAAACATATGATGAAAATTGTTATGGAATTTTCCTTTACAGCTGAATGTTTTTGCATGTCAAAGAAATGTATGATGAAGTAGATCCACCATAACTTTGAAAGAAGCATCCTATGTCTCCAAAACTTTGGAAATAGCAAGTAGATAGATGCAACAAGAGTTTGAACTGATTTCATGTGTAGTCGCCAGGGGTGTGTGGAACGCATGTCATTTTATTCCCTATTTTCTTATGCTTTGTTCCTAATGATTATGTTGAATGTCTCTGCAGACATATTTTCTGGGAAGATACATCAAGATCCCTAAATAAGTTGATATCTTGCCTAATGATATGTTGAATGTCTCTGCAGACATATTTTCTCGGAAGATACTTCAAGATCCCTAAATAAGTTGATCTATCTTGCAGTACAATTCATAACTGCCCTAATTAACAAGACCAAAGTCCCAGATTTTGTCAACTGATAGAGAAGGCCCTTATCTGCAACATGTGAACAGATTATCAATAAATGTAGTGGTTTTTCACAGGCAGACCACAGATTTGGCAACTGGTAAACAACAGGAAAAATCCCAAACCTCACCACTTCAAATCACCATAACTTGCTAATACTTAGAGTACTCAAAATTTTGGCACGTACAAAAGATAGATAATTAGAAGGGCTATCCGGTGATATAGAAATTACCTTTTTTGGATAAAGAGTGTAGAAAAGTTATGAGCTTTACGGCAAAAAAAAGAAAGATTTTTGGGGAAAAACGAGAAACATATAGACCCAATTAGGGCAAATATCATGCAAGATGTATCCTCTTTGTAGTTTCTTGATCTGTTACATGGGGAAAAAAATTGTTTGCCAGAAGAAGGGGGGGGGGGAAAGAGGAAAAAAGAAATTTCGAATTTTGGAGGCATAGCCCCCCCTTAATAGCTATATATCAAGTCTATTCATTGAAGTGTGGAGAATCTATGAAGCTAACATGTTTAGCTCAAGATAGAGAACACTGAGAGATACCTATCTTGTGAGTTTATCAAGTCCATTACAGTGAAGTGTGCTAAATATATGGATGTTTGGTATCAACAGAGAGCACAGACAGAGACCTATCTTATTAGCTATATATCAATTCTATTCAGTGAAGTGTGGAGAATCTATGAAGCTAACATGTTTAGCTCAAGATAGAGAACACTGAGAGATACCTATCTTGTGAGTTTATCAAGTCCATTATCGAAAAGTGTGCAGAATATATGGATGTTTGGTATCAACAGCGAGCACAGAGAGAGTCCTATCTTAATAGCTATATTATATCAAGTTGATCAGTGAAGTGTGGAAAATCTATGAAGCTAACATGTTTAGCATCAAGATAGAGAACACATAATGAAACCTATCATTCGAATCATATCAAGTCCATTACAGTGAAGTGTGCAGAATATTATGGATGTTTGGTATCAACAGAGAGCACAGACAGAGACCTATCTTAATAGCTATATATCAAGTCTATACAGTGAAGTTTGGATAATCTATGAAGCTAACATATTTAGCTTCATGAGAGAGCAGAGAGATACCTATCTTGCAAGTCCATTACTGTGAAGTGTGCAGAATATATGGATGTTTGGTATCAACAGAGAGCACAGACAGGGACCTATCTTATTAGCTATATATCAAGGCTATACAGTGAAGTTTGGTTTATCTATGAAGCAAATATATTTAGCATCATGAGAGAGCAGAGAGATACCTTTCTTGTGATTTTATCAAGTCCATTACTGTGAAGTGTGCAGAATATATGGATGTTTGGTATCAAGAGAGAGAATAGAGAGAGTACTATCTTAAGGGGGGACTATGCGTCAAAACCACAAAATAGTTGTACCTATTTCTAATTGTCATAACTTTTTTTCTCTTTCGTCTACACAAGTATTTATGATACCAAAGTCTTTATTATTCTGTGTTTGTTTTTATAAAGTGTTAATATCTCTATATACACAATTTTCTCAGAAGATACATGCAGAAACATCGAGGTGACTCCATGATATTTGTGGCAGACCTAGCTGGCTAACCATTTGAAGTCATTTACTCCTAATTGGTGTGTGGCTTGCTAAGGAGTGTCTGAGTCCATGGAGCAAAGTTACCATATGTTGTCATGTTGATTAGTTACACACTTACAGAGTCTGAAAAACTGATAAAAACTAGAGGCCACCTCTTCCAACTACCATCTCTTGGCAATCCTTGCAGTAAACAAAAATCTGATTCATGGATATCACAGAGTACTAAAATAGCTCTAAAATGACATACATAGCTGAGCAAACGGTTTTAAAGTTATTCTCGCAACAAGAAATATTTCCATTAATTGTGGGAATAAGCATTCCAAGTTTGGAAAACAAAATGTTTGAGTTAGCACTGAAATAAATTGACAAAATATGTTCTTTCACAAGTTTTAGCAATTCCTTGATCTTTTTTTTTTTACTTCCGTGATTTCTGTGCCTATATCTACATGTAAGAAAGAAACATATGATGAAAATTGTTATGGAATTTTCCTTTACAGCTGAATGTTTTTGCATGTCAAAGAAATGTATGATGAAGTAGATCCACCATAACTTTGAAAGAAGCATCCTATGTCTCCAAAACTTTGGAAATAGCAAGTAGATAGATGCAACAAGAGTTTGAACTGATTTCATGTGTAGTCGCCAGGGGTGTGTGGAACGCATGTCATTTTATTCCCTATTTTCTTATGCTTTGTTCCTAATGATTATGTTGAATGTCTCTGCAGACATATTTTCTGGGAAGATACATCAAGTTCCCTAAATAAGTTGATATCTTGCCTAATGATATGTTGAATGTCTCTGCAGACATATTTTCTCGGAAGATACTTCAAGATCCCTAAATAAGTTGATCTATCTTGCAGTACAATTCATAACTGCCCTAATTAACAAGACCAAAGTCCCTGATTTTGTCAACTGATAGAGAAGGCCCTTATCTGCAACATGTGAACAGATTATCAATAAATGTAGTGGTTTTTCACAGGCAGACCACAGATTTGGCAACTGGAAAACAACAGGAAAAATCCCAAACCTCACCACTTCAAATCACCATAACTTGCTAATACTTAGAGTACTCAAAATTTTGGCACATACAAAAGACAGATAATTAGAAGGGCTAGCCGGTGATATAGAAATTATCTTTTTTGGATAAAGTGTAGAAAAGTTATGAGCATTACGGCCAAAAAACAAGATTTTTGGGGAAAAATTAGAAACATGACCCAATTAGGGCAAATATCATGCAAGATGTGTCCTCTTTGTAGTTTCTTGATCTGTTACATGGGGAAAAAAATTGTTTGCCAGAAGAAGGGGGGGGGGAAGAGGAAAAAAGAAATTTCGAATTTTGGAGGCATAGCCCCCCCTTAATAGCTATATATCAAGTCTATTCATTGAAGTGTGGAGAATCTATGAAGCTAACATGTTTAGCTCAAGATAGAGAACACTGAGAGATACTTATCTTGTGTGTTTATCAAGTCCATTACAGTGAAGTATGCTAAATATATGGATGTTTGGTATCAACAGAGAGCACAGACAGAGACCTATCTTATTAGCTATATATCAATTCTATTCAGTGAAGTGTGGAGAATCTATGAAGCTAACATGTTTAGCTCAAGATAGAGAACACTGAGAGATACCTATCTTGTGAGTTTATCAAGTCCATCATCGAAAAGTGTGCAGAATATATGGATGTTTGGTATCAACAGCGAGCACAGAGAGAGTCCTATCTTAATAGCTATATTATATCAGGTTGATCAGTGAAGCGTGGAAAATCTATGAAGCTAACATGTTTAGCATCAAGATAGAGAACACATAATGAAACCTATCATTCGAATCATATCAAGTCCATTACAGTGAAGTGTGCAGAATATTATGGATGTTTGGTATCAACAGAGAGCACAGACAGAGACCTATCTTAATAGCTATATATCAAGTCTATACAGTGAAGTTTGGATAATCTATGAAGCTAACATATTTAGCTTCATGAGAGAGCAGAGAGATACCTATCTTGCAAGTCCATTACTGTGAAGTGTGCAGAATATATGGATGTTTGGTATCAACAGAGAGCACAGACAGGGACCTATCTTATTAGCTATATATCAAGTCTATACAGTGAAGTTTGGTTTATCTATGAAGCAAATATATTTAGCATCATGAGAGAGCAGAGAGATACCTTTCTTGTGATTTTATCAAGTCCATTACTGTGAAGTGTGCAGAATATATGGATGTTTGGTATCAAGAGAGAGAATAGAGAGAGTACTATCTTAAGGGGGGACTATGCGTCAAAACCACAAAATAGTTGTACCTATTTCTAATTGTCATAACTTTTTTTCTCTTTCGTCTACACAAGTATTTATGATACCAAAGTCTTTATTATTCTGTGTTTGTTTTTATAAAGTGTTAATATCTCTATATACACAATTTACTCAGAAGATACATGCAGAAACATCGAGGTGACTCCATGATATTTGTGGCAGACCTAGCTGGCTAACCATTTGAAGTCATTTACTCATAATTGGTGTGTGGCTTGCTAAGGAGTGTCTCAGTGATATCCATGGAGCAAAGTTACCATATGTTGTCATGTTGATTAGTTACACACTTACAGAGTCTGAAAAACTGATAAAAACTAGAGGCCACCTCTTCCAACTACCATCTCTTGGCAATCCTTGCAGTAAACAAAAATCTGATTCATGGATATCACAGAGTACTAAAATAGCTCTAAAATGACATACATAGCTGAGCAAACGGTTTTAAAGTTATTCTCGCAACAAGAAATATTGCCATTAATTGTGGGAATAAGCATTCCAAGTTTGGAAAACGAAATGTTTGAGTTAGCACTGAAATAAATTGACAAAATATGTTCTTTCACAAGTTTTAGCAATTCCTTGATCTTTTTTTTAATTACTTCCGTGATTTCTGTGCCTATATCTACATGTAAGAAAGAAAAATATGATGAAAATTGTTATGGAATTTTCCTTTACAGCTGAATGTTTTTGCATGTCAAAGAAATGTATGATGAAGTAGATCCACCATAACTTTGAAAGAAGCATCCTATGTCTCCAAAACTTTGGAAATAGCAAGTAGATAGATGCAACAACAGTTTGAACTGATTTCATGTGTAGTCGCCAGGGGTGTGTGTGGGGGGAGGGGGGTTGGAGGAACGCATGTCATTTTATTCCCTATTTTCTTATGCTTTGTTCCTAATGATTATGTTGAATGTCTCTGCAGACATATTTTCTGGGAAGATACATCAAGATCCCTAAATAAGTTGATATCTTGCCTAATGATATGTTGAATGTCTCTGCAGACATATTTTCTCGGAAGATACTTCAAGATCCCTAAATAAGTTGATCTATCTTGCAGTACAATTCATAACTGCCCTAATTAACAAGACCAAAGTCCCAGATTTTGTCAACTGATAGAGAAGGCCCTTATCTGCAACATGTGAACAGATTATCAATAAATGTAGTGGTTTTTCACAGGCAGACCACAGATTTGGCAACTGGAAAACAACAGGAAAAATCCCAAACCTCACCACTTCAAATCACCATAACTTGCTAATACTTAGAGTACTTAAATTTTTGGCACATATAAAAGACAGATAATTAGAAGGGCTATCCGGTGATATAGAAATTATCTTTTTTGGATAAAGTGTAGAAAAGTTATGAGCTTTACGGCAAAAAAACAAGATTTTTGGGAGAAAATGAGAAACATATAGACCAAATTAGGGCAAATATCATGCAAGATGTGTCCTCTTTGTAGTTTCTTGATCTGTTACATGGGGAAAAAAATTGTTTGCCAGAAGAAGGGGGGGGGGGGGGAAGAGGAAAAAAGAAATTTCGAATTTTGGAGGCATAGCCCCCCCTTAATAGCTATATATCAAGTCTATTCATTGAAGTGTGGAGAATCTATGAAGCTAACATGTTTAGCTCAAGATAGAGAACACTGAGAGATACCTATCTTGTGAGTTTATCAAGTCCATCATCGAAAAGTGTGCAGAATATATGGATGTTTGGTATCAACAGCGAGCACAGAGAGAGTTCTATCTTAATAGCTATATTATATCAAGTTGATCAGTGAAGTGTGGAAAATCTATGAAACTAACATGTTTAGCATCAAGATAGAGAACACATAATGAAACCTATCATTCGAATCATATCAAGTCCATTACAGTGAAGTGTGCAGAATATTATGGATGTTTGGTATCAACAGAGAGCACAGACAGAGACCTATCTTATTAGCTATATATCAAGTCTATACAGTGAAGTTTGGTTTATCTATGAAGCAAATATATTTAGCATCATGAGAGAGCAGAGAGATACCTTTCTTGTGATTTTATCAAGTCCATTACTGTGAAGTGTGCAGAATATATGGATGTTTGGTATCAAGAGAGAGAATAGAGAGAGTACTATCTTAAGGGGGGACTATGCGTCAAAACCACAAAATAGTTGTACCTATTTCTAATTGTCATAACTTTTTTTCTCTTTCGTCTACACAAGTATTTATGATACCAAAGTCTTTATTATTCTGTGTTTGTTTTTATAAAGTGTTAATATCTCTATATACACAATTTTCTCAGAAGATACATGCAGAAACATCGAGGTGACTCCATGATATTTGTGGCAGACCTAGCTGGCTAACCATTTGAAGTCATTTACTCCTAATTGGTGTGTGGCTTGCTAAGGAGTGTCTCAGTGATATCCATGGAGCAAAGTTACCATATGTTGTCATGTTGATTAGTTACACACTTACAGAGTCTGAAAAACTGATAAAAACTAGAGGCCACCTCTTCCAACTACCATCTCTTGGCAATCCTTGCAGTAAACAAAAATCTGATTCATGGATATCACAGAGTACTAAAATAGCTCTAAAATGACATACATAGCTGAGCAAACGGTTTTAAAGTTATTCTCGCAACAAGAAATATTTCCATTAATTGTGGGAATAAGCATTCCAAGTTTGGAAAACGAAATGTTTGAGTTAGCACTGAAATAAATTGACAAAATATGTTCTTTCACAAGTTTTAGCAATTCCTTGATCTTTTTTTTTTTACTTCCGTGATTTCTGTGCCTATATCTACATGTAAGAAAGAAAAATATGATGAAAATTGTTATGGAATTTTCCTTTACAGCTGAATGTTTTTGCATGTCAAAGAAATGTATGATGAAGTAGATCCACCATAACTTTGAAAGAAGCATCCTATGTCTCCAAAACTTTGGAAATAGCAAGTAGATAGATGCAACAACAGTTTGAACTGATTTCATGTGTAGTCGCCAGGGGTGTGTGTGGGGGGAGGGGTGTGGGGGGAACGCATGTCATTTTATTCCCTATTTTCTTATGCTTTGTTCCTAATGATTATGTTGAATGTCTCTGCAGACATATTTTCTGGGAAGATACATCAAGATCCCTAAATAAGTTGATATCTTGCCTAATGATATGTTGAATGTCTCTGCAGACATATTTTCTCGGAAGATACTTCAAGATCCCTAAATAAGTTGATCTATCTTGCAGTACAATTCATAACTGCCCTAATTAACAAGACCAAAGTCCCAGATTTTGTCAACTGATAGAGAAGGCCCTTATCTGCAACATGTGAACAGATTATCAATAAATGCAGTGGTTTTTCACAGGCAGACCACAGATTTGGCAACTGGAAAACAACAGGAAAAATCCCAAACCTCACCACTTCAAATCACCATAACTTGCTAATACTTAGAGTACTCAAAATTTTGGCACGTACAAAAGACAGATAATTAGAAGGGCTATCCAGTGATATAGAAATTATCTTTTTTGGATAAAGTGTAGAAAAGTTATGAGCTTTACGGCAAAAAAACAAGATTTTTGGGGAAAAATTAGAAACATATAGACCCAATTAGGGCAAATATCATGCAAGATGTGTCCTCTTTGTAGTTTCTTGATCTGTTACATGGGGGAAAAAATTGTTTGCCAGAAGAAGGGGGGGGGGGGGAAGAGGAAAAAAGAAATTTCGAATTTTGGAGGCATAGCCCCCCCTTAATAGCTATATATCAAGTCTATTCATTGAAGTGTGGAGAATCTATGAAGCTAACATGTTTAGCTCAAGATAGAGAACACTGAGAGATACCTATCTTGTGAGTTTATCAAGTCCATCATCGAAAAGTGTGCAGAATATATGGATGTTTGGTATCAACAGCGAGCACAGAGAGAGTCCTATCTTAATAGCTATATTATATCAAGTTGATCAGTGAAGTGTGGAAAATCTATGAAGCTAACATGTTTAGCATCAAGATAGAGAACATATAATGAAACCTATCATTCGAATCATATCAAGTCCATTACAGTGAAGTGTGCAGAATATTATGGATGTTTGGTATCAACAGAGAGCACAGACAGAGACCTATCTTAATAGCTATATATCAAGTCTATACAGTGAAGTTTGGATAATCTATGAAGCTAACATATTTAGCTTCATGAGAGAGCAGAGAGATACCTATCTTGCAAGTCCATTACTGTGAAGTGTGCAGAATATATGGATGTTTGGTATCAACAGAGAGCACAGACAGGGACCTATCTTATTAGCTATATATCAAGTCTATACAGTGAAGTTTGGTTGATCTATGAAGCAAATATATTTAGCATCATGAGAGAGCAGAGAGATACCTTTCTTGTGATTTTATCAAGTCCATTACTGTGAAGTGTGCAGAATATATGGATGTTTGGTATCAAGAGAGAGAATAGAGAGAGTACTATCTTAAGGGGGGACTATGCGTCAAAACCACAAAATAGTTGTACCTATTTCTAATTGTCATAACTTTTTTTCTCTTTCGTCTACACAAGTATTTATGATACCAAAGTCTTTATTATTCTGTGTTTGTTTTTATAAAGTGTTAATATCTCTATATACACAATTTTCTCAGAAGATACATGCAGAAACATCGAGGTGACTCCATGATATTTGTGGCAGACCTAGCTGGCTAACCATTTGAAGTCATTTACTCCTAATTGGTGTTTGGCTTGCTAAGGAGTGTCTCAGTGATATCCATGGAGCAAAGTTACCATATGTTGTCATGTTGATTAGTTACACACTTACAGAGTCTGAAAAACTGATAAAAACTAGAGGCCACCTCTTCCAACTACCATCTCTTGGCAATCCTTGCAGTAAACAAAAATCTGATTCATGGATATCACAGAGTACTAAAATAGCTCTAAAATGACATACATAGCTGAGCAAACGGTTTTAAAGTTATTCTCGCAACAAGAAATATTTCCATTAATTGTGGGAATAAGCATTCCAAGTTTGGTAAACGAAATGTTTGAGTTAGCACTGAAATAAATTGACAAAATATGTTCTTTCACAAGTTTTAGCAATTCCTTGATCTTTTTTTTTTTACTTCCGTGATTTCTGTGCCTATATCTACATGTAAGAAAGAAAAATATGATGAAAATTGTTATGGAATTTTCCTTTACAGCTGAATGTTTTTGCATGTCAAAGAAATGTATGATGAAGTAGATCCACCATAACTTTGAAAGAAGCATCCTATGTCTCCAAAACTTTGGAAATAGCAAGTAGATAGATGCAACAACAGTTTGAACTGATTTCATGTGTAGTCGCCTGGGGTGTGTGTGGGGGGAGGGGGGTGGGGGGAACGCATGTCATTTTATTCCCTATTTTCTTATGCTTTGTTCCTAATGATTATGTTGAATGTCTCTGCAGACATATTTTCTGGGAAGATACATCAAGATCCCTAAATAAGTTGATATCTTGCCTAATGATATGTTGAATGTCTCTGCAGACATATTTTCTCGGAAGATACTTCAAGATCCCTAAATAAGTTGATCTATCTTGCAGTACAATTCATAACTGCCCTAATTAACAAGACCAAAGTCCCAGATTTTGTCAACTGATAGAGAAGGCCCTTATCTGCAACATGTGAACAGATTATCAATAAATGCAGTGGTTTTTCACAGGCAGACCACAGATTTGGCAACTGGAAAACAACAGGAAAAATCCCAAACCTCACCACTTCAAATCATCATAACTTGCTAATACTTAGAGTACTCAAAATTTTGGCACGTACAAAAGACAGATAATTAGAAGGGCTATCCAGTGATATAGAAATTATCTTTTTTGGATAAAGTGTAGAAAAGTTATGAGCTTTACGGCAAAAAAACAAGATTTTTGGGGAAAAATTAGAAACATATAGACCCAATTAGGGCAAATATCATGCAAGATGTGTCCTCTTTGTAGTTTCTTGATCTGTTACATGGGGAAAAAAATTGTTTGCCAGAAGAAGGGGGGGGGGGAAGAGGAAAAAAGAAATTTCGAATTTTGGAGGCATAGCCCCCCCTTAATAGCTATATATCAAGTCTATTCATTGAAGTGTGGAGAATCTATGAAGCTAACATGTTTAGCTCAAGATAGAGAACACTGAGAGATACCTATCTTGTGAGTTTATCAAGTCCATCATCGAAAAGTGTGCAGAATATATGGATGTTTGGTATCAACAGCGAGCACAGAGAGAGTCCTATCTTAATAGCTATATTATATCAAGTTGATCAGTGAAGTGTGGAAAATCTATGAAGCTAACATGTTTAGCATCAAGATAGAGAACATATAATGAAACCTATCATTCGAATCATATCAAGTCCATTACAGTGAAGTGTGCAGAATATTATGGATGTTTGGTATCAACAGAGAGCACAGACAGAGACCTATCTTAATAGCTATATATCAAGTCTATACAGTGAAGTTTGGATAATCTATGAAGCTAACATATTTAGCTTCATGAGAGAGCAGAGAGATACCTATCTTGCAAGTCCATTACTGTGAAGTGTGCAGAATATATGGATGTTTGGTATCAACAGAGAGCACAGACAGGGACCTATCTTATTAGCTATATATCAAGTCTATACAGTGAAGTTTGGTTGATCTATGAAGCAAATATATTTAGCATCATGAGAGAGCAGAGAGATACCTTTCTTGTGATTTTATCAAGTCCATTACTGTGAAGTGTGCAGAATATATGGATGTTTGGTATCAAGAGAGAGAATAGAGAGAGTACTATCTTAAGGGGGGACTATGCGTCAAAACCACAAAATAGTTGTACCTATTTCTAATTGTCATAACTTTTTTTCTCTTTCGTCTACACAAGTATTTATGATACCAAAGTCTTTATTATTCTGTGTTTGTTTTTATAAAGTGTTAATATCTCTATATACACAATTTTCTCAGAAGATACATGCAGAAACATCGAGGTGACTCCATGATATTTGTGGCAGACCTAGCTGGCTAACCATTTGAAGTCATTTACTCCTAATTGGTGTTTGGCTTGCTAAGGAGTGTCTCAGTGATATCCATGGAGCAAAGTTACCATATGTTGTCATGTTGATTAGTTACACACTTACAGAGTCTGAAAAACTGATAAAAACTAGAGGCCACCTCTTCCAACTACCATCTCTTGGCAATCCTTGCAGTAAACAAAAATCTGATTCATGGATATCACAGAGTACTAAAATAGCTCTAAAATGACATACATAGCTGAGCAAACGGTTTTAAAGTTATTCTCGCAACAAGAAATATTTCCATTAATTGTGGGAATAAGCATTCCAAGTTTGGAAAACGAAATGTTTGAGTTAGCACTGAAATAAATTGACAAAATATGTTCTTTCACAAGTTTTAGCAATTCCTTGATCTTTTTTTTTTTACTTCCGTGATTTCTGTGCCTATATCTACATGTAAGAAAGAAAAATATGATGAAAATTGTTATGGAATTTTCCTTTACAGCTGAATGTTTTTGCATGTCAAAGAAATGTATGATGAAGTAGATCCACCATAACTTTGAAAGAAGCATCCTATGTCTCCAAAACTTTGGAAATAGCAAGTAGATAGATGCAACAACAGTTTGAACTGATTTCATGTGTAGTCGCCAGGGGTGTGTGTGGGGGGAGGGGGGTGGGGGGAACGCATGTCATTTTATTCCCTATTTTCTTATGCTTTGTTCCTAATGATTATGTTGAATGTCTCTGCAGACATATTTTCTGGGAAGATACATCAAGATCCCTAAATAAGTTGATATCTTGCCTAATGATATGTTGAATGTCTCTGCAGACATATTTTCTCGGAAGATACTTCAAGATCCCTAAATAAGTTGATCTATCTTGCAGTACAATTCATAACTGCCCTAATTAACAAGACCAAAGTCCCAGATTTTGTCAACTGATAGAGAAGGCCCTTATCTGCAACATGTGAACAGATTATCAATAAATGCAGTGGTTTTTCACAGGCAGACCACAGATTTGGCAACTGGAAAACAACAGGAAAAATCCCAAACCTCACCACTTCAAATCACCATAACTTGCTAATACTTAGAGTACTCAAAATTTTGGCACATATAAAAGACAGATAATTAGAAGGGCTATCCGGTGATATAGAAATTATCTTTTTTGGATAAAGTGTAGAAAAGTTATGAGCTTTACGGCAAAAAAACAAGATTTTTGGGGAAAAATGAGAAACATATAGACCCAATTAGGGCAAATATCATGCAAGATGTGTCCTCTTTGTAGTTTCTTGATCTGTTACATGGGGAAAAAAATTGTTTGCCAGAAGAAGGGGGGGGGAAGAGGAAATAAGAAATTTCGAATTTTGGAGGCATAGCCCCCCCTTAATAGCTATATATCAAGTCTATTCATTGAAGTGTGGAGAATCTATGAAGCTAACATGTTTAGCTCAAGATAGAGAACACTGAGAGATACCTATCTTGTGAGTTTATCAAGTCCATCATCGAAAAGTGTGCAGAATATATGGATGTTTGGTATCAACAGCGAGCACAGAGAGAGTCCTATCTTAATAGCTATATTATATCAAGTTGATCAGTGAAGTGTGGAAAATCTATGAAGCTAACATGTTTAGCATCAAGATAGAGAACACATAATGAAACCTATCATTCGAATCATATCAAGTCCATTACAGTGAAGTGTGCAGAATATTATGGATGTTTGGTATCAACAGAGAGCACAGACACAGACCTATCTTAATAGCTATATATCAAGTCTATACAGTGAAGTTTGGATAATCTATGAAGCTAACATATTTAGCTTCATGAGAGAGCAGAGAGATACCTATCTTGCAAGTCCATTACTGTGAAGTGTGCAGAATATATGGATGTTTGGTATCAACAGAGAGCACAGACAGGGACCTATCTTATTAGCTATATATCAAGTCTATACAGTGAAGTTTGGTGTATCTATGAAGCAAATATATTTAGCATCATGAGAGAGCAGAGAGATACCTTTCTTGTGATTTTATCAAGTCCATTACTGTGAAGTGTGCAGAATATATGGATGTTTGGTATCAAGAGAGAGAATAGAGAGTGTACTATCTTAATAGCTATATATCAATCTATTCAGTGAAGTGTGGAGAATCTATGAAGCTAACATGTTTAGCTCAAGATAGAGAACACTGAGAGATACCTATCTTGCAAGTCCATTACAGTGAAGTTTGCAGAATATATGGATGTTTGGTATCAAGAGAGAGCACTTAGAGAGTCCTATCTTAATAGCTATATATCAAGTCTATTCAGTGAAGTATGGAGAATCTACGAAGCTAAAATATTTAGCATCATGATAGAGAACACAGAGAAACCAAGTCCATTACAGTGAAGTGTGCAGAATATATGGATGTTTGGTATCAACAGAGAGCACAGACAGAGACCTATCTTAATAGCTATATATCAAGTCTATACATTTAAGTTTGGAGAATCTATGAAGCTAACATATTTAGCTTCATGAGAGAGCAGAGAGATACCTATCTTGTAAGTCCATTACTGTGAAGTGTGCAGAATATATGGATGTTTGGTATCAAGAGAGAGAATAGAGAGAGTACTATCTTAAGGGGGGACTATGCGTCAAAACCACAAAATAGTTGTACCTATTTCTAATTGTCATAACTTTTTTTCTCTTTCGTCTACACAAGTAATATCTCTATATACACAATTTTCTCAGAAGATACATGCAGAAACATCGAGGTGACTCCATGATATTTGTGGCAGACCTAGCTGGCTAACCATTTGAAGTCATTTACTCATAATTAGTGTGTGGCTTGCTAAGGAGTGTCTCAGTGATATCCATGGAGCAAAGTTACCATATGTTGTCATGTTAATTAGTTACACACTTACAGAGTCTGAAAAACTGATAAAAACTAGAGGCCACCTCTTCCAACTACCATCTCTTGGCAATCCTTGCAGTAAACAAAACTGTGATTCATGGATATCACAGAGTACTAAAATAGCTCTAAAATGACATACATAGCTGAGCAAACGGTTTTAAAGTTATTCTCGCAACAAGAAATATTTCCATTAATTGTGGGAATAAGCATTACAAGTTTGGAAAACGAAATGTTTGAGTTAGCACTGAAATAAATTGACAAAATATGTTCTTTCACAAGTTTTAGCAATTCCTTGATCTTTTTTTTTTTACTTCCGTGATTTCTGTGCCTATATCTACATGTAAGAAAGAAAAATATGATGAAAATTGTTATGGAATTTTCCTTTACAGCTGAATGTTTTTGCATGTCAAAGAAATGTATGATGAATTAGATCCACCATAACTTTGAAAGAAGCATCCTATGTCTCCAAAACTTTGGAAATAGCAAGTAGATAGATGCAACAACAGTTTGAACTGATTTCATTTTTAGTCGCCAGGGGTGTGTGTGGGGGGAGGGGGGTGGGGGTAAAGCATGTCATTTTATTCCCTATTTTCTTATGCTTTGTTCCTAATGATATGTTGAATGTCTCTGCAGACATATTTTCTGGGAAGATACATCAAGATCCCTAAATAAGTTGATATCTTGCCTAATGATATGTTGAATGTCTCTGCAGACAAATTTTCTCGGAAGATACTTCAAGATCCCTAAATAAGTTGATCTATCTTGCAGTACAATTCATAACTGCCCTAATTAACAAGACCAAAGTTCCAGATTTTGTCAACTGATAGAGAAGGCCCTTATCTGCAACATGTGAACAGATTATCAATAAATGTAGTGGTTTTTCGCAGGCAGGCCACAGATTTGGCAACTGGAAAACAACAGGAAAAATCCCAAACCTCACCACTTCAAATCATCATAACTTGCTAATACTTAAAGTACTCAAAATTTTGGCACGTACAAAAGACAGATAATTAGAAGGGCTATCCGATGATATAGAAATTATCCTTTTTGGATAAAGTGTATAAATGTTATGAGCTTTACGGCAAAAAAACAAGATTTTTGGGGGAAAATTAGAAACATATAGACCCAATTAGGGCAAATATCATGCAAGATGTGTCCTCTTTGTAGTTTCTTGATCTGTTACATGGGGAAAAAAATTGTTTGCCAGAAGAAGGGGGGGGGAAGAGGAAAAAAGAAATTTCGAATTTTGGAGGCATAGCCCCCTTAATAGCTATATATCAAGTCTATTCATTGAAGTGTGGAGAATCTATGAAGCTAACATGTTTAGCTCAAGATAGAGAACACTGAGAGATACCTATCTTGTGAATTTATCAAGTCCATTACAGTGAAGTGTGCTAAATATATGGATGTTTGGTATCAACAGAGAGCACAGACAGAGAGCTATCTTATTAGCTATATATCAATTCTATTCAGTGAAGTGTGGAGAATCTATGAAGCTAATATTTTTAGCTCAAGATAGAGAACACTGAGAGATACCTATCTTGTGAGTTTATCAAGTCCATTATCGAAAAGTGTGCAAAATATATGGATGTTTGGTATCAACAGCGAGCACAGAGAGAGTCCTATCTTAATAGCTATATATCAAGTTGATCAGTGAAGTGTGGAAAATCTATGAAGCTAACATGTTTAGCATCAAGATAGAGAACACATAATGAAACCTATCATTCGAATCATATCAAGTCCATTACAGTGAAGTATGCAGAATATTATGGATGTTTGGTATCAACAGAGAGCACAGACAGAGACCTATCTTAATAGCTATATATCAAGTCTATACAGTGAAGTTTGGTTTATCTATGAAGCAAATATATTTAGCATCATGAGAGAGCAGAGAGATACCTTTCTTGTGATTTTATCAAGTCCATTACTGTGAAGTGTGCAGAATATATGGATGTTTGGTATCAAGAGAGAGAATAGAGAGTGTACTATCTTAATAGCTATATATCAATCTATTCAGTGAAGTGTGGAGAATCTATGAAGCTAACATGTTTAGCTCAAGATAGAGAACACTGAGAGATACCTATCTTGCAAGTCCATTACAGTGAAGTTTGCAGAATATATGGATGTTTGGTATCAAGAGAGAGCACTTAGAGAGTCCTATCTTAATAGCTATATATCAAGTCTATTCAGTTAAGTATGGAGAATCTACGAAGCTAAAATATTTAGCATCATGATAGAGAACACAGAGAAACCAAGTCCATTACAGTGAAGTGTGCAGAATATATGGATGTTTGGTATCAACAGAGAGCACAGACAGAGACCTATCTTAATAGCTATATATCAAGTCTATACATTTAAGTTTGGAGAATCTATGAAGCTAACATATTTAGCTTCATGAGAGAGCAGAGAGATACCTATCTTGTAAGTCCATTACTGTGAAGTGTGCAGAATATATGGATGTTTGGTATCAAGAGAGAGAATAGAGAGAGTACTATCTTAAGGGGGGACTATGCGTCAAAACCACAAAATAGTTGTACCTATTTCTAATTGTCATAACTTTTTTTCTCTTTCGTCTACACAAGTAATATCTCTATATACACAATTTTCTCAGAAGATACATGCAGAAACATCGAGGTGACTCCATGATATTTGTGGCAGACCTAGCTGGCTAACCATTTGAAGTCATTTACTCATAATTGGTGTGTGGCTTGCTAAGGAGTGTCTCAGTGATATCCATGGAGCAAAGTTACCATATGTTGTCATGTTAATTAGTTACACACTTACAGAGTCTGAAAAACTGATAAAAACTAGAGGCCACCTCTTCCAACTACCATCTCTTGGCAATCCTTGCAGTAAACAAAACTGTGATTCATGGATATCACAGAGTACTAAAATAGCTCTAAAATGACATACATAGCTGAGCAAACGGTTTTAAAGTTATTCTCGCAACAAGAAATATTTCCATTAATTGTGGGAATAAGCATTACAAGTTTGGAAAACGAAATGTTTGAGTTAGCACTGAAATAAATTGACAAAATATGTTCTTTCACAAGTTTTAGCAATTCCTTGATCTTTTTTTTTTTACTTCCGTGATTTCTGTGCCTATATCTACATGTAAGAAAGAAAAATATGATGAAAATTGTTATGGAATTTTCCTTTACAGCTGAATGTTTTTGCATGTCAAAGAAATGTATGATGAAGTAGATCCACCATAACTTTGAAAGAAGCATCCTATGTCTCCAAAACTTTGGAAATAGCAAGTAGATAGATGCAACAACAGTTTGAACTGATTTTATTTTTAGTCGCCAGGGGTGTGTGTGGGGGGAGGGGGGTGGGGGTAAAGCATGTCATTTTATTCCCTATTTTCTTATGCTTTGTTCCTAATGATATGTTGAATGTCTCTGCAGACATATTTTCTGGGAAGATACATCAAGATCCCTAAATAAGTTGATATCTTGCCTAATGATATGTTGAATGTCTCTGCAGACATATTTTCTCGGAAGATACTTCAAGATCCCTAAATAAGTTGATCTATCTTGCAGTACAATTCATAACTGCCCTAATTAACAAGACCAAAGTTCCAGATTTTGTCAACTGATAGAGAAGGCCCTTATCTGCAACATGTGAACAGATTATCAATAAATGTAGTGGTTTTTCACAGGCAGGCCACAGATTTGGCAACTGGAAAACAACAGGAAAAATCCCAAACCTCACCACTTCAAATCATCATAACTTGCTAATACTTAAAGTACTCAAAATTTTGGCACGTACAAAAGACAGATAATTAGAAGGGCTATCCGATGATATAGAAATTATCCTTTTTGGATAAAGTGTAGAAATGTTATGAGCTTTACGGCAAAAAACAAGATTTTTGGGGGAAAATTAGAAACATATAGACCCAATTAGGGCAAATATCATGCAAGATGTGTCCTCTTTGTAGTTTCTTGATCTGTTACATGGGGAAAAAAATTGTTTGCCAGAAGAAGGGGGGGGGAAGAGGAAAAAAGAAATTTCGAATTTTGGAGGCATAGCCCCCCTTAATAGCTATATATCAAGTCTATTCATTGAAGTGTGGAGAATCTATGAAGCTAACATGTTTAGCTCAAGATAGAGAACACTGAGAGATACCTATCTTGTGAATTTATCAAGTCCATTACAGTGAAGTGTGCTAAATATATGGATGTTTGGTATCAACAGAGAGCACAGACAGAGAGCTATCTTATTAGCTATATATCAATTCTATTCAGTGAAGTGTGGAAAATCTATGAAGCTAACATGTTTAGCATCAAGATAGAGAACACATAATGAAACCTATCATTCGAATCATATCAAGTCCATTACAGTGAAGTGTGCAGAATATAATTATGGATGTTTGGTATCAACAGAGAGCACAGACAGAGACCTATCTTAATAGCCATATATCAAGTCTATACAGTAAAGTTTGGATAATCTATGAAGCTAACATATTTAGCTTCATGAGAGAGCAGAGAGATACCTATCTTGCAAGTCCATTACTGTGAAGTATGCAGAATATATGGATGTTTGGTATCAACAGAGAGCACAGACAGGGACCTATCTTATTAGCTATATATCAAGTCTATACAGTGAAGTTTGGTGTATCTATGAAGCAAATATATTTAGCATCATGAGAGAGCAGAGAGATACCTTTCTTGTGATTTTATCAAGTCCATTACTGTGAAGTGTGCAGAATATATGGATGTTTGGTATCAAGAGAGAGAATAGAGAGTGTACTATCTTAATAGCTATATATCAATCTATTCAGTGAAGTGTGGAGAATCTATGAAGCTAACATGTTTAGCTCAAGATAGAGAACACTGAGAGATACCTATCTTGCAAGTCCATTACAGTGAAGTTTGCAGAATATATGGATGTTTGGTATCAAGAGAGAGCACTTAGAGAGTCCTATCTTAATAGCTATATATCAAGTCTATTCAGTGAAGTATGGAGAATCTACGAAGCTAAAATATTTAGCATCATGATAGAGAACACAGAGAAACCAAGTCCATTACAGTGAAGTGTGCAGAATATATGGATGTTTGGTATCAACAGAGAGCACAGACAGAGACCTATCTTAATAGCTATATATCAAGTCTATACATTTAAGTTTGGAGAATCTATGAAGCTAACATATTTAGCTTCATGAGAGAGCAGAGAGATACCTATCTTGTAAGTCCATTACTGTGAAGTGTGCAGAATATATGGATGTTTGGTATCAAGAGAGAGAATAGAGAGAGTACTATCTTAAGGGGGGACTATGCGTCAAAACCACAAAATAGTTGTACCTATTTCTAATTGTCATAACTTTTTTTCTCTTTCGTCTACACAAGTAATATCTCTATATACACAATTTTCTCAGAAGATACATGCAGAAACATCGAGGTGACTCCATGATATTTGTGGCAGACCTAGCTGGCTAACCATTTGAAGTC
Organism: Cladorhizidae sp. MBARI D1340-BT2; assembly: GCA_028752905.1. Classification (NCBI taxonomy): domain Eukaryota; kingdom Metazoa; phylum Porifera; class Demospongiae; order Poecilosclerida; family Cladorhizidae; species Cladorhizidae sp. MBARI D1340-BT2. The sequence continues at coordinate 25,999,725 of JAQNBH010000016.1, forward strand.
ATTTACTCATAATTGGTGTGTGGCTTGCTAAGGAGTGTCTCAGTGATATCCATGGAGCAAAGTTACCATATGTTGTCATGTTGATTAGTTACACACTTACAGAGTCTGAAAAACTGATAAAAACTAGAGGCCACCTCTTCCAACTACCATCTCTTGGCAATCCTTGCAGTAAACAAAACTGTGATTCATGGATATCACACAGTACTAAAATAGCTCTAAAATGACATACATAGCTGAGCAAACAGTTTTAAAGTTATTCTCGCAACAAGAAATATATCCATTAATTGTGGGAATAAGCATTCCAAGTTTGGAAAACGAAGTGTTTGAGTTAGCACTGAAATAAATTGACAAAATATGTTCTTTCACAAGTTTTAGCAATTCCTTGATCTTTTTTTTTTTACTTCCGTGATTTCTGTGCCTATATCTACATGTAAGAAAGAAAAATATGATGAAAATTGTTATGGAATTTTCCTTTACAGCTGAATGTTTTTGCATGTCAAAGAAATGTATGATGAAGTAGATCCACCATAACTTTGAAAGAAGCATCCTATGTCTCCAAAACTTTGGAAATAGCAAGTAGATAGATGCAACAACAGTTTGAACTGATTTCATTTTTAGTCGCCAGGGGTGTGTGTGGGGGGAGGGGGGTGGGGGGAAAGCATGTCATTTTATTCCCTATTTTCTTATGCTTTGTTCCTAATGATATGTTGAATGTCTCTGCAGACATATTTTCTGGGAAGATCCATCAAGATCCCTAAATAAGTTGATATCTTTCCTAATGATATGTTGAATGTCTCTGCAGACAAATTTTCTCGGAAGATACTTCAAGATCCCTAAATAAGTTGATCTATCTTGCAGTACAATTCATAACTGCCCTAATTAACAAGACCAAAGTTCCAGATTTTGTCAACTGATAGAGAAGGCCCTTATCTGCAACATGTGAACAGATTATCAATAAATGTAGTGGTTTATCACTGGCAGGCCACAGATTTGGCAACTGGAAAACAACAGGAAAAATCCCAAACCTCACCACTTCAAATCACCATAACTTGCTAATACTTAGAGTACTCGAAATTTTGGCACATACAAAAGACAGATAATTAGAAGGGCTATCCGGTGATATAGAAGTTATCTTTTTTGGATAAAGTGTAGAAATGTTATGAGCTTTACGGCAAAAAAAACAAGATTTTTGGGGAAAAATTAGAAACGTATAGACCCAATTAGGGCAAATATCATGCAAGATGTGTCCTCTTTGTAGTTTCTTGATCTGTTACATGGGGAAAAAAATTGTTTGCCAGAAGAAGGGGGGGGAAAGAGGAAAAAAGAAATTTCGAATTTCGGAGGCATAGCCCCCCTTAATAGCTATATATCAAGTCTATTCATTGAAGTGTGGAGAATCTATGAAGCTAACATGTTTAGCTCAAGATAGAGAACACTGAGAGATACCTATCTTGTGAATTTATCAAGTCCATTACAGTGAAGTGTGCTAGATATATGGATGTTTGGTATCAACAGAGAGCACAGACAGAGAGCTATCTTATTAGCTATATATCAATTCTATTCAGTGAAGTGTGGAGAATCTATGAAGCTAATATTTTTAGCTCAAGATAGAGAACACTGAGAGATACCTATCTTGTGAGTTTATCAAGTCCATTATCGAAAAGTGTGCAAAATATATGGATGTTTGGTATCAACAGCGAGCACAGAGAGAGTCCTATCTTAATAGCTATATATCAAGTTGATCAGTGAAGTGTGGAAAATCTATGAAGCTAACATGTTTAGCATCAAGATAGAGAACACATAATGAAACCTATCATTCGAATCATATCAAGTCCATTACAGTGAAGTTTGCAGAATATTATGGATGTTTGGTATCAACAGAGAGCACAGACAGAGACCTATCTTAATAGCTATATATCAAGTCTATACAGTGAAGTTTGGTTTATCTATGAAGCAAATATATTTAGCATCATGAGAGAGCAGAGAGATACCTTTCTTGTGATTTTATCAAGTCCATTACTGTGAAGTGTGCAGAATATATGGATGTTTGGTATCAAGAGAGAGAATAGAGAGTGTACTATCTTAATAGCTATATATCAATCTATTCAGTGAAGTGTGGAGAATCTATGAAGCTAACATGTTTAGCTCAAGATAGAGAACACTGAGAGATACCTATCTTGCAAGTCCATTACAGTGAAGTTTGCAGAATATATGGATGTTTGGTATCAAGAGAGAGCACTTAGAGAGTCCTATCTTAATAGCTATATATCAAGTCTATTCAGTTAAGTATGGAGAATCTACGAAGCTAAAATATTTAGCATCATGATAGAGAACACAGAGAAACCAAGTCCATTACAGTGAAGTGTGCAGAATATATGGATGTACAGAGAGCACAGACAGAGACCTATCTTAATAGCTATATATCAAGTCTATACATTTAAGTTTGGAGAATCTATGAAGCTAACATATTTAGCTTCATGAGAGAGCAGAGAAATACCTCTCTTGTAAGTCCATTACTGTGAAGTGTGCAGAATATATGGATGTTTGGTATCAAGAGAGAGAATAGAGAGAGTACTATCTTAACGGGGGACTATGCGTCAAAACCACAAAATAGTTGTACCTATTTCTAATTGTCATAACTTTTTTTCTCTTTCGTCTACACAAGTAATATCTCTATATACACGATTTTCTCAGAAGATACATGCAGAAACATCGAGGTGACTCCATGATATTTGTGGCAGACCTAGCTGGCTAACCATTTGAAGTCATTTACTCATAATTGGTGTGTGGCTTGCTAAGGAGTGTCTCAGTGATATCCATGGAGCAAAGTTACCATATGTTGTCATGTTGATTAGTTACACACTTACAGAGTCTGAAAAGCTGATAAAAACTAGAGGCCACCTCTTCCAACTACCATCTCTTGGCAATCCTTGCAGTAAACAAAAATCTGATTCATGGATATCACAGAGTACTAAAATAGCTCTAAAATGACATACATAGCTGAGCAAATGGTTTTAAAGTTATTCTCGCAACAAGAAATATTTCCATTAATTGTGGGAATAAGCTGTCCAAGTTTGGAAAACGAAATGTTTGAGTTGGCACTGAAATTAATTAAAAAAATATGTTCTTTCACAAGTTTTAGCAATTCCTTGATCTTTTTTTTTTTACTTCCATGATTTCTGTGCCTATATCTACATGTAAGAAAGAAAAATATGATGAAAATTGTTATGGAATTTTCCTTTACAGCTGAATGTTTTTGCATGTCAAAGAAATGTATGATGAAGTAGATCCACCATAACTTTGAAAGAAGCATCCTATGTCTCCAAAACTTTGGAAATAGCAAGTAGATAGATGCAACAACAGTTTGAACTGATTTCATGTGTAGTCGCCAGGGGTGTGTGTGGGGGAGGGGGATGGGGGGAACGCATGTCATTTTATTCCCTATTTTCTTATGCTTTGTTCCTAATGATATGTTGAATGTCTCTGCAGACATATTTTCTCGGAAGATACTTCAAGATCCCTAAATAAGTTGATCTATCTTGCAGTACAATTCATAACTGCCCTAATTAACAAGACCAAAGTCCCAGATTTTGTCAACTGATAGAGAAGGCCCTTATCTGCAACATATGAACAGATTATCAATAAATGTAGTGGTTTTTCACTGGCAGGCCACAGATTTGGCAACTGGAAAACAACAGGAAAAATCCCAAACCTCACCACTTCAAATCACCATAACTTGCTAATACTTAGAGTACTCAAAATTTTGGCATATACAAAAGACAGATAATTAGAAGGGCTATCCGGTGATATAGAAATTATCTTTTTTGGATAAAGTGTAGAAAAGTTATGAGCTTTACGGCAAAAAACAAGATTTGTGGGGAAAATGAGAAACATATAGACCCAATTAGGGCAAATATCATGCAAGATGTGTCCTCTTTGTAGTTTCTTGATCTGTTACATGGGGAAAAAAATTGTTTGCCAGAAGAAGGGGGGGGGGGGGGAAAGAGGAAAAAAGAAATTTCGAATTTTGGAGGCATAGCCCCCCCTTAATAGCTATATATCAAGTCTATTCATTGAAGTGTGGAGAATCTATGAAGCTAACATGTTTAGCTCAAGATAGAGAACACTGAGAGATACCTATCTTGTGAGTTTATCAAGTCCATTACAGTGAAGTGTGCAAAATATATGGATGTTTGGTATCAACAGCGAGCACAGAGAGAGTCCTATCTTAATAGCTATATATCAAGTTGATCAGTGAAGTGTGGAAAATCTATGAAGCTAACATGTTTAGCATCAAGATAGAGAACACATAATGAAACCTATCATTCGAATCATATCAAGTCCATTACAGTGAAGTTTGCAGAATATTATGGATGTTTGGTATCAACAGAGAGCACAGACAGAGACCTATCTTAATAGCTATATATCAAGTCTATACAGTGAAGTTTGGTTTATCTATGAAGCAAATATATTTAGCATCATGAGAGAGCAGAGAGATACCTTTCTTGTGATTTTATCAAGTCCATTACTGTGAAGTGTGCAGAATATATGGATGTTTGGTATCAAGAGAGAGAATAGAGAGTGTACTATCTTAATAGCTATATATCAATCTATTCAGTGAAGTGTGGAGAATCTATGAAGCTAACATGTTTAGCTCAAGATAGAGAACACTGAGAGATACCTATCTTGCAAGTCCATTACAGTGAAGTTTGCAGAATATATGGATGTTTGGTATCAAGAGAGAGCACTTAGAGAGTCCTATCTTAATAGCTATATATCAAGTCTATTCAGTTAAGTATGGAGAATCTACGAAGCTAAAATATTTAGCATCATGATAGAGAACACAGAGAAACCAAGTCCATTACAGTGAAGTGTGCAGAATATATGGATGTACAGAGAGCACAGACAGAGACCTATCTTAATAGCTATATATCAAGTCTATACATTTAAGTTTGGAGAATCTATGAAGCTAACATATTTAGCTTCATGAGAGAGCAGAGAAATACCTCTCTTGTAAGTCCATTACTGTGAAGTGTGCAGAATATATGGATGTTTGGTATCAAGAGAGAGAATAGAGAGAGTACTATCTTAACGGGGGACTATGCGTCAAAACCACAAAATAGTTGTACCTATTTCTAATTGTCATAACTTTTTTTCTCTTTCGTCTACACAAGTAATATCTCTATATACACGATTTTCTCAGAAGATACATGCAGAAACATCGAGGTGACTCCATGATATTTGTGGCAGACCTAGCTGGCTAACCATTTGAAGTCATTTACTCATAATTGGTGTGTGGCTTGCTAAGGAGTGTCTCAGTGATATCCATGGAGCAAAGTTACCATATGTTGTCATGTTGATTAGTTACACACTTACAGAGTCTGAAAAGCTGATAAAAACTAGAGGCCACCTCTTCCAACTACCATCTCTTGGCAATCCTTGCAGTAAACAAAAATCTGATTCATGGATATCACAGAGTACTAAAATAGCTCTAAAATGACATACATAGCTGAGCAAATGGTTTTAAAGTTATTCTCGCAACAAGAAATATTTCCATTAATTGTGGGAATAAGCTGTCCAAGTTTGGAAAACGAAATGTTTGAGTTGGCACTGAAATTAATTAAAAAAATATGTTCTTTCACAAGTTTTAGCAATTCCTTGATCTTTTTTTTTTTACTTCCATGATTTCTGTGCCTATATCTACATGTAAGAAAGAAAAATATGATGAAAATTGTTATGGAATTTTCCTTTACAGCTGAATGTTTTTGCATGTCAAAGAAATGTATGATGAAGTAGATCCACCATAACTTTGAAAGAAGCATCCTATGTCTCCAAAACTTTGGAAATAGCAAGTAGATAGATGCAACAACAGTTTGAACTGATTTCATGTGTAGTCGCCAGGGGTGTGTGTGGGGGAGGGGGATGGGGGGAACGCATGTCATTTTATTCCCTATTTTCTTATGCTTTGTTCCTAATGATATGTTGAATGTCTCTGCAGACATATTTTCTCGGAAGATACTTCAAGATCCCTAAATAAGTTGATCTATCTTGCAGTACAATTCATAACTGCCCTAATTAACAAGACCAAAGTCCCAGATTTTGTCAACTGATAGAGAAGGCCCTTATCTGCAACATATGAACAGATTATCAATAAATGTAGTGGTTTTTCACTGGCAGGCCACAGATTTGGCAACTGGAAAACAACAGGAAAAATCCCAAACCTCACCACTTCAAATCACCATAACTTGCTAATACTTAGAGTACTCAAAATTTTGGCATATACAAAAGACAGATAATTAGAAGGGCTATCCGGTGATATAGAAATTATCTTTTTTGGATAAAGTGTAGAAAAGTTATGAGCTTTACGGCAAAAAACAAGATTTGTGGGGAAAATGAGAAACATATAGACCCAATTAGGGCAAATATCATGCAAGATGTGTCCTCTTTGTAGTTTCTTGATCTGTTACATGGGGAAAAAAATTGTTTGCCAGAAGAAGGGGGGGGGGGGGGGGAAAGAGGAAAAAAGAAATTTCGAATTTTGGAGGCATAGCCCCCCCTTAATAGCTATATATCAAGTCTATTCATTGAAGTGTGGAGAATCTATGAAGCTAACATGTTTAGCTCAAGATAGAGAACACTGAGAGATACCTATCTTGTGAGTTTATCAAGTCCATTACAGTGAAGTGTGCTAAATATTATGGATGTTTGGTATCAACAGAGAGCACAGACAGAGACCTATCTTATTAGCTATATATCAATTCTATTCAGTGAAGTGTGGAGAATCTATGAAGCAAACATATTTAGCTCAAGATAGAGAACACTAAGAGATACCTATCTTGTCAGTTTATCAAGTCCATTATCGAAAAGTGTGCAGAATATATGGATGTTTGGTATCAACAGCGAGCACAGAGAGAGTCCTATCTTAATAGCTATATATCAAGTTGATCAGTGAAGTGTGTAAAATCTATGAAGCTAACATGTTTAGCATCAAGATAGAGAACACATAATGAAACCTATCATTCGAATCATATCAAGTCCATTACAGTGAAGTGTGCAGAATATTATGGATGTTTGGTATCAACAGAGAGCACAGACAAAGACCTATCTTAATAGCTATATATCAAGTCTATACAGTGAAGTTTGAATAATCTATGAAGCTAACATGTTTAGCTCAAGATAGAGAACACTGAGAGATACCTATCTTGCAAGTCCATTACAGTGAAGTTTGCAGAATATATGGATGTTTGGTATCAAGAGAGAGCACTTAGAGAGTCCTATCTTAATAGCTATATATCAAGTCTATTCAGTGAAGTATGGAGAATCTACGAAGCTAAAATATTTAGCATCATGATAGAGAACACAGAGAAACCAAGTCCATTACAGTGAAGTGTGCAGAATATATGGATTTTTGGTATCAACAGAGAGCACAGACAGAGACCTATCTTAATAGCTATATATCAAGTCTATACATTTAAGTTTGGAGAATCTATGAAGCTAACATATTTAGCTTCATGAGAGAGCAGAGAGATACCTATCTTGTAAGTCCATTACTGTGAAGTGTGCAGAATATATGGATGTTTGGTATCAAGAGAGAGAATAGAGAGAGTACTATCTTAAGGGGGGACTATGCGTCAAAACCACAAAATAGTTGTACCTATTTCTAATTGTCATAACTTTTTTTCTCTTTCGTCTACACAAGTAATATCTCTATATACACAATTTTCTCAGAAGATACATGCAGAAACATCGAGGTGACTCCATGATATTTGTGGCAGACCTAGCTGGCTAACCATTTGAAGTCATTTACTCATAATTGGTGTGTGGCTTGCTAAGGAGTGTCTCAGTGATATCCATGGAGCAAAGTTACCATATGTTGTCATGTTGATTAGTTACACACTTACAGAGTCTGAAAAACTGATAAAAACTAGAGGCCACCTCTTCCAACTACCATCTCTTGGCAATCCTTGCAGTAAACAAAACTGTGATTCATGGATATCACACAGTACTAAAATAGCTCTAAAATGACATACATAGCTGAGCAAACAGTTTTAAAGTTATTCTCGCAACAAGAAATATTTCCATTAATTGTGGGAATAAGCATTCCAAGTTTGGAAAACGAAGTGTTTGAGTTAGCACTGAAATAAATTGACAAAATATGTTCTTTCACAAGTTTTAGCAATTCCTTGATCTTTTTTTTTTTACTTCCGTGATTTCTGTGCCTATATCTACATGTAAGAAAGAAAAATATGATGAAAATTGTTATGGAATTTTCCTTTACAGCTGAATGTTTTTGCATGTCAAAGAAATGTATGATGAAGTAGATCCACCATAACTTTGAAAGAAGCATCCTATGTCTCCAAAACTTTGGAAATAGCAAGTAGATAGATGCAACAACAGTTTGAACTGATTTCATTTTTAGTCGCCAGGGGTGTGTGTGGGGGGAGGGGGGTGGGGGGAAAGCATGTCATTTTATTCCCTATTTTCTTATGCTTTGTTCCTAATGATATGTTGAATGTCTCTGCAGACATATTTTCTGGGAAGATACATCAAGATCCCTAAATAAGTTGATATCTTTCCTAATGATATGTTGAATGTCTCTGCAGACAAATTTTCTCGGAAGATACTTCAAGATCCCTAAATAAGTTGATCTATCTTGCAGTACAATTCATAACTGCCCTAATTAACAAGACCAAAGTTCCAGATTTTGTCAACTGATAGAGAAGGCCCTTATCTGCAACATGTGAACAGATTATCAATAAATGTAGTGGTTTATCACTGGCTGGCCACAGATTTGGCAACTGGAAAACAACAGGAAAAATCCCAAACCTCACCACTTCAAATCACCATAACTTGCTAATACTTAGAGTACTCGAAATTTTGGCACATACAAAAGACAGATAATTAGAAGGGCTATCCGGTGATATAGAAGTTATCTTTTTTGGATAAAGTGTAGAAATGTTATGAGCTTTACGGCAAAAAAAACAAGATTTTTGGGGAAAAATTAGAAACGTATAGACCCAATTAGGGCAAATATCATGCAAGATGTGTCCTCTTTGTAGTTTCTTGATCTGTTACATGGGGAAAAAAATTGTTTGCCAGAAGAAGGGGGGGGAAAGAGGAAAAAAGAAATTTCGAATTTTGGAGGCATAGCCCCCCTTAATAGCTATATATCAAGTCTATTCATTGAAGTGTGGAGAATCTATGAAGCTAACATGTTTAGCTCAAGATAGAGAACACTGAGAGATACCTATCTTGTGAATTTATCAAGTCCATTACAGTGAAGTGTGCTAAATATATGGATGTTTGGTATCAACAGAGAGCACAGACAGAGAGCTATCTTATTAGCTATATATCAATTCTATTCAGTGAAGTGTGGAGAATCTATGAAGCTAATATTTTTAGCTCAAGATAGAGAACACTGAGAGATACCTATCTTGTGAGTTTATCAAGTCCATTATCGAAAAGTGTGCAAAATATATGGATGTTTGGTATCAACAGCGAGCACAGAGAGAGTCCTCTCTTAATAGCTATATATCAAGTTGATCAGTGAAGTGTGGAAAATCTATGAAGCTAACATGTTTAGCATCAAGATAGAGAACACATAATGAAACCTATCATTCGAATCATATCAAGTCCATTAGAGTGAAGTTTGCAGAATATTATGGATGTTTGGTATCAACAGAGAGCACAGACAGAGACCTATCTTAATAGCTATATATCAAGTCTATACAGTGAAGTTTGGATAATCTATGAAGCTAACATATTTAGCTTCATGAGAGAGCAGAGAGATACCTATCTTGCAAGTCCATTACTGTGAAGTGTGCAGAATATATGGATGTTTGGTATCAACAGAGAGCACAGACAGTGACCTATCTTATTAGCTATATATCAAGTCTATACAGTGAAGTTTGGTGTATCTATGAAGCAAATATATTTAGCATCATGAGAGAGCAGAGAGATACCTTTCTTGTGATTTTATCAAGTCCATTACTGTGAAGTGTGCAGAATATATGGATGTTTGGTATCAAGAGAGAGAATAGAGAGTGTACTATCTTAATAGCTATATATCAATCTATTCAGTGAAGTGTGGAGAATCTATGAAGCTAACATGTTTAGCTCAAGATAGAGAACACTGAGAGATACCTATCTTGCAAGTCCATTACAGTGAAGTTTGCAGAATATATGGATGTTTGGTATCAAGAGAGAGCACTTAGAGAGTCCTATCTTAATAGCTATATATCAAGTCTATTCAGTTAAGTATGGAGAATCTACGAAGCTAAAATATTTAGCATCATGATAGAGAACACAGAGAAACCAAGTCCATTACAGTGAAGTGTGCAGAATATATGGATGTTTGGTATCAACAGAGAGCACAGACAGAGACCTATCTTAATAGCTATATATCAAGTCTATACATTTAAGTTTGGAGAATCTATGAAGCTAACATATTTAGCTTCATGAGAGAGCAGAGAGATACCTATCTTGTAAGTCCATTACTGTGAAGTGTGCAGAATATATGGATGTTTGGTATCAAGAGAGAGAATAGAGAGAGTACTATCTTAAGGGGGGACTATGCGTCAAAACCACAAAATAGTTGTACCTATTTCTAATTGTCATAACTTTTTTTCTCTTTCGTCTACACAAGTAATATCTCTATTATACACAATTTTCTCAGAAGATACATGCAGAAACATCGAGGTGACTCCAAGATATTTGTGGCAGACCTAGCTGGCTAACCATTTGAAGTCATTTACTCATAATTGGTGTGTGGCTTGCTAAGGAGTGTATCAGTGATATCCATGGAGCAAAGTTACCATATGTTGTCATGTTGATTAGTTACACACTTACAGAGTCTGAAAAACTGATAAATACTAGAGGCCACCTCTTCCAACTACCATCTCTTGGCAATCCTTGCAGTAAACAAAACTGTTATTCATGGATATCACAGAGTACTAAAATAGCTCTAAAATGACATACATAGCTGAGCAAACGGTTTTAAAGTTATTCTCGCAACAAGAAATATTTCCATTAATTGTGGGAATAAGCTTTCCAAGTTTGGAAAACGAAATGTTTGAGTTAGCACTGAAATAAATTGACAAAATATGTTCTTTCACAAGTTTTAGCAATTCCTTGATCTTTTTTTTTTTACTTCCGTGATTTCTGTGCCTATATCTACATGTAAGAAAGAAAAATATGATGAAAATTGTTATGGAATTTTCCTTTACAGCTGAATGTTTTTGCATGTCAAAGAAATGTATGATGAAGTAGATCCACCATAACTTTGAAAGAAGCATCCTATGTCTCCAAAACTTTGGAAATAGCAAGTAGATAGATGCAAC